>PVIU01006764.1:0-98368 GCA_004026605.1 Ondatra zibethicus
AATGACATCTTGAATTTTGCATGCAAATGGATGGAAATAGAAAACGCTATCCTGAGTGAGGTAACCCAAACCCAAAAAGACGATTATGGTATGTATTCACTCATTAGTGGACCCTAGCCATAAAACAAAGGACACTAAGCTTATAGCTCACAAGCCCAGAGAAGCCAAATAGCAAGGCAAACCCAAAGAAAATCATATAGAGATCTTCTTGGAAATTGGAAGCAAACAAGATTTCCTCGCCCACAGTTTCAAACTAATCCACGCTCCTTCTGTAAACTGCTTCCCATGGTCATGCTTTTTGTATTAATGACCACACTTCTTTGGTACCAATTCTCCATTCATTGGTTTTTCTCATCACTATGACAAAACACCTTCAAAATTCAACTTAAGGTGGGAATTTCTTGAGCTCAGAGTGTGTGATGGTGGGGAAGGTGTCCATGGTAATAGAAACACGTGAGGTAGAACTTCCTCCTTCTCAATACCCTTTTCTTATTTTTTTTCAGTCTAAGTCCCCAGCTTAATGGTGCTGCCCATGTTCAGGGTGGGTCTTCTTCTGGAAGCACCCTTAGAGCCATGCCCAGGGATGTATGTGTCTCCTAGAAGATTCTAAATCCAGTCAAGTTAAGGACGAATATTAACCGTGACAAAACATTCTCATAGAAAGTTTTATTACTTGAAAATCACATGAAGGTAAGCCTCTACTGTGTGTGTCTAAAGTTAACCTAACAGTAGACCAGCTAAGAGACACAATGAAGTACAAGAACCTCAGACTCCTGGAAACGGTCTCCTGGAAAATGATACCAGAAGAGATGAATAGTTGATCAGGTTTAAAGAGTGGTGATAAGGAAGGAGAGAGGAAGATAAAGGTCAGAAAAAGATTTTTTTCTAACCTTGAACTCTTTTCTTCTTCTTCTTCTTCTTCTTCTTCTTCTTCTTCTTCTTCTTCTTCTTCTTCTTCTTCTTCTTCTTCTTCTTCTTCTTCTTCTTCTTCTTCTTCTTCTTCTTCTTCCTCTCCTCCTCCTCCTCCTCCTCGTCCTCCTCCTCTTCCTCGTCCTTCTCCTTCTCCTTCTCCTCCTTCTCCTCCTCCTCTTCTTCTTCTTTGGATATTTGTTTTGGTTTTGAGACAGAACTGTGCTATGTAGCCAAGGTTGACCTAGAACTCATGAATCTACAGTCTCAACCTCCTAAGGGCTGGAGCTTCAGTATGCACTACCATACCCAGTTTGAACATCTTGTGTTGTTTTGTTTTGTTCCCTTGGTTACCAAGAGACTAGTAACCCACTGCCTCTGAAGCAGACTTTCCCATTCCATAGGCATTTGCACCTCTCAAAGACAAAGGAGGAATATATGGTTTATTTTTTCAGAGGTCCCATATCAGTTTGGTGAGGATTTCTCTCATTCACAATAGCCAGTTTCTGAGCACTAAGAATTTAAACATTTAGATCATTTTTCCTCTAAAAGATTTTATGATAGCAAGACTAGGTTCTCTTTGACACTCTAAGCCCTGCTCGGGCCTTGGCTTCAGTGGCATTCCTTTAAGTGAGGATTGGTTATGGCCCTGCTGGCAATGGATGTTATTTCAAACCACTGTCTGGAAACAAGATGGATAAAAGTGGATGCAGGGCTCCATAAGGGCTTGCCAAAAGGGAGAAGGGTTCATGCTGGAAAGCCCGCCCTCTTCTTAGGTGTTCTGTTCCACTTTGTAAAGGAAAAGAATTGCACTCAAGGGACAGAAGTTAACAAAGGACACCACTCAGATGCTGCAATGAGCAGCCTGTCATTTTTCATATGGACTGGAGTCAAGGCAGACGGGTAATCTTAGCTGACTTCCCTTCACCTGCTCCTCTGATTACAGACAAACAACTGGTGTGGTCTCTCCTGCTTCCTTCCCAGCCAGCACCCTGGAGCAAGACTGGGAAGCTTTGTAGGAAGCAGCTATTCCTGTCTAGATCCCTAACCTTCTCGCCTGATTGCTCCCTGGAATGTGTAGCCCGAGTAGCAGGTCCTGCGGGAGGATAAAGGGGGGAAGGCCGAGGCAGCCTTGAGTGGCTGCTGCTGAGACTCACCCTGCACGTGGTAGGGTGGTAGGTGTAGTTTCAGTGCTCACACGCTCGTTGGAAGTATTTCACTTGTTTTCTTAGGACAAGCATGGATTCCTTTTGTAATGATTAGTAAAAGACAAAGAAGCCATGAGAGCTTCTGCGGGATGATTGGCAGTCCTCCTCCTCTGCCTACCCCACTGCTTCCATCCATCTCTCCAGCTTTCAGCAGAGGGTGGGGGGCATAAGGGCAAGGTGAAAATGAGGCAATGAGTAATGAGAAAATAAATGTTAGCCTCGCTAGTAATCAGAGCAACATCAAGTAAAGCAATGTGTTGCTGTGCAGTTGGAAGAGAATGAAAGGATAAAGTTCAGTGTGGTCTGTACTTTGTGTGTTAAAGGATCAGTCCTCTGGCTGGTGGCACTCCTGGGAAGTAGTAGAACCTTTCAGAGATGGGGTCTAATAGGAGGGAATTAACCAGTGGAACCCTGTCCTTGAAGGGGACATCAAATTCCCTACCCATCTCTGTTTCTGTTTTGGCTTCCAGGCTACCACAAAATGAACAGGTTTTCTATGTCCAACTAGCAAGATGTAGTGTGTTGTCACAGGCCCAAAGTGGCAGGTCAAGAAACCTTATTCTCAGACTTTTGGAAGCACAGTCTTCCTTCCTTATGTTTATCTGGGACGTTTTGTCACCCTGTCAGGTGTCTACGGAAACTATCTTCCGCAAGAACAGACTGGTGCACTCATCTTGAACAGCAGCATGCGTTGCAGCAATTCTTGACTCTGTTCAGTAAGGGCACAGACCCGTGTAGCCACTTTTTCTTATAAAAATATGCACGTGAGCAAAAAGACATAAAGACATTGCCAAAAATCAGTGGTGGATATGTGTGAGTGGATAATTCTTTAAAATTAACTTTCCTGTTGTTGAAATTTTTACCTATTAATTATTTACCTATAATAATTTACCTATAAATTATTACCTATTAATCTTATCCTTTAGAAAACAAAACTTGATAATTCCCAAATATGAAAGGAGGGAGAGGAAGACACAGTAGTGATGGAATATTTTTAATAAAAATGAGCACAGGTGTCCAGATCAAAGTGGCTTGAGAGTGGGCACATGCCTGTATGTCCAATGTTTTCAAGGTTGAAACAATAGGATCACCATGAGTTTGAGGCCAGCTTGGGATACATCCTGAGCTTAAGGCTAGAGTAGAGTGTTTCCTGGTGTGTGGCTTCAGCTAACATATCTTCTGTGGTGAGATGGGTTTATTAAGTAGGCAGTCAGAGAGCCCAGAAATCTTCCCTCTATTTTATGCCTCTTCAACTACCTCATCTAGAAAACTGTGCCCAAGCCAGAAAATGACGTAGTGATTTGCTTTTGAATAAGATCGTGTTTGTAGTACACTTTATGGAAGCTGCTTGATTATGTTCGACAGATGCCCAGTGGCTACCTCTGAGATGGGCAGGGACACTCAGTTGTAAGTAAAAGCATTGGCCTGGCTGCAGCATGTATGTTAGTAACAGTCAGCAATGTATAATTAGCATTTGACTCAGCAATTCTGCTTATACACTGAAGAAAACAAAATATGTATCTGTACAAAAACTTGTACACAAATGCATTACAGTTCCTAGGTCAAAACAGCCCAAACGGCCACATACATTGCATATGTAACTGCATTCAGCTGAGTATTACTCAGCAAGAAGAAAGAACGAGATGCTGATAAAACTGGTGAGATGATGTGGATGAGCCTGGAATACTTTATGCTAAGTGAAGCAGGCCAGGTACAAAACAATCCCCCGGATACGAAATTTTCATACACAACAATCCTTAGGCAGAAGTGAGACTGATGGTTGCTAGGTTCTGAGGAAGGAGAGAGTATGGGTACACAGTTTCTTTTAGAAGCAATAAAAATTTTCTGGAACAACAAAAAATGTTCTGGATGTCCAGGAAGAGTCCCAGCCAGGGACCAGTGTCAGTGGTGTAGCAGCGATCAGGGACCTCGAACCAGACCAATGATTCTTTGTGACAAACGCATGCATATAAAAGTGTGTGGATAAAGGGGTGACTCACTGCCTGACTTACTGAGTCACAATGTGGCTTCCATAAAGAGATTTTCCCCTTCTTCCCTTTTTTCTTTTTTTCTCTTAAATTTTATTTTGTTTTATCCTGGGGGGGGGGGTGGGATTGGGAGGCATGACGTGAAAAACAAAGAATAAATAAAAGAAAGTTAAAAAAGGAAAACCTTCAAAAATATGAAACAATTATCAGTGAAAAAAATAATGTTCTGGGATTAGAGACTAGCCATGATTGCATGACTCTGCAAGTATATGAAAAACTGCCCGATGGTGGTGGCGCACGCCTTTAATTACAGCACTCGGGAGGCAGAGACAGGCCGATCTCTGTGAGTTAGAGGTCAGCCTGGTCTACAAGAGCTAGTTCCAGAACAGGCTCCAAAGCTACAGAAAAACCTGTCTTGAAACATGCCCCCCCCCCCGTGTGTGTGTGTGTGTGTGTGTATGTGTGTGTGTTCTAACTCCATTAACTCCTTCTGACCTTACACAGCTGGTGGAAAAAGCATGTATTGTCCACAAAAGACCCACTCAAGGCCAGACACTATGCTCATTTCATATTAACTCCGTTTTGGTATAGGATTTTTTAATATGCATACTCTGGTCATTGGAATAAGAATGCCCTCCCATAGGCTCATAGATTTGAATGCTTGGTTATCATGGAATAACAATAGCTATACTATTTGATTAGGTCAGTGGTTCTCAATCTTCCTAATGCTGTGACCTTTTAATACAGTTTCTCTTGTTATGGTGACCCTCAAACATAAAATTACTTTATGGGCATTAACTCAACAGATGTGCAGTGAACTTCCTCCTCTGTATGTTCTTTGCCCCTTTCCTTGGTTTCCTAGGGTGGGGCAGTCAAATGCCCCTCTGTGACAGCTCTGCCCGTGACTACTCAGAAGACTCTGGCTGTCATCTTACTGTGATCCTGGGGGTCAAGCTCCCCCAAGTCCTGCCTAGATCTGGAAAACAAAATGCCAGAAACCTAGGATGGTTGAGGCTTCAACCCAGGTCCACCCCTTGTCTTTTTGAGGTACCCTTTCTTTAACCACAGACCAAGTTTATAGGTCAGAAAACAAGCCTGTTTAGCTCTGTGCTTCTCATCACAGGCTCACCATGGGAGAAGCTAGGGCTGTCTGTCTGCAAGGGCAGGTAACAGATGGGAGGCAAACTGCAGGTAGCCAGAGCTTAGGCTAGTGTGTGGTGAGGATTTGCTCTCTCCTTTCCAACAGGAGCCAAAGTCACAGCTCCAGTAGGATGGCAGCTCCTATTGGCAGGACAAAAATATACCTCAGTTTGACTATCTCAGCCTTTAAGGGCAAGGAAAGAGGAAAGATTACAGAAGACTGGGGCTTCCCTGCTATTAAGGGGGCCATTGGGGAATCTCAACCCTATTTGCACACAGATGGTAAGGGCTCTCAGTGTTCGGGGCAGGGTGGGTGGGGGGCTGGTCCAAGTACCCTGGTATCTTCTGAACTAATCTGTTGCTGACTTTCATTGTTCAACAGCTTCTTTGGGAATTTATGGAAACGCTAGTCCATTTCATCTGGTAAAAATACACGTAGGTGCGTTTTTTGCAAATCCTTACATATGATCTCAGTTGGTGAACTGTTGAAGAGGTCCGTATATCTCAGACCAGAATAGACTCAGCTGGCAGAAGGCAAGACAAATTGCAAAGGAGAATGGGAGCGAGGCTATTGATTGCTCAAGTGCTGCTATCTGGAGAGCCTTCTGTTTGCACTGGGGATGGGAGGGCGCTGTGAATGTGGAGCTGATTTTTGGAGCACCACAGTTCAGGGGCTGAGAAACCAATACGGAGACACTTAGATAAAAATCAATGAAAGAATTCCCTTTATAGTAGCTGGAGAAGTGAGTGCTGGAGAGTCGAGACACGTCCAACTTCTCCCGGAGAGGAGTGTCTAAAATGATTGGCGTCTTCACTGCTGGTGGAGAGTGAGCCAGTGAAGACCCCTCTGGCTTCAGAGTTCTTCTGTGTGGGACCCCAGCAAGTGCCACAGCTGGCAGAGTAACAGTCCGTGTGAGGAAAGCCGGAAATCCAGTTCATCAGAGTCTGACACCAGGCAGTTTATTCTAGGTATATTTAAGTAAAGCAAGTTTCCTGGTGTCTTGATCAAGACTTACTACATTAAAACTCTTTTGCAAAGCACATGTGACCTCTTCCATAAGAATGAGTTCTACAGCTTAAGGGTCTAGGGAAGGATTTGGTGTGGTCTAGGTCATCCTAGAGGTCACCAAGCTACAAGGCACTGCGACACCTCCCCTCGGGGTGGTTTCTATTGACTGAGAAACAATAGTCAAGATTAAGGTTGAGGGAGGAAGGATCTGGGGTAAATGCTGTAGGTCCCCAAGTGGTGGTAGGGTGGCCAGCCCTACAGATAGCACAGGTCACCAGGCTATTAATTACATCCTCTACCATCTTTCTGTGTGGAAAACCGGTGTACACGTCTTCCACTGAGAAGATGACCCTGTGAGTTTAACATTCCTCGTTTCCCCAGTGCCTGTTTGTGAGTCCTCTGCACTCCTGAGCATTTCTGGTCAACTTTCGGACAAGGTGAGTGGACTGGTTGACTGTCCTAATTGCTGCAAGCAAATAACCCCATCAAAGCCAGTCAATGAAGGAAGGGTTTATTTCTATACCCTCCACTGTGGCAGGGAAGGTGGAGTGGCAAGAGCAGGAGGCTGGTTGGTCACATTGCGTCTACAGTCAGGAAGCACAGAGTGAACAGGAAGTAGAGCTAGACTAGAGAACCTCAGTGCCTTTTCTAGCGACCCACTTCCTCTAGAAAGATCCACCTCTGAATGTTCCACCACCTTCCCAAAGAGTGCCTCCATTTCAGGGCAAAGCATTCAAACACATGAGCCCGGGCGGGATATTTCCCATGCAAACCGTCAGAGTGCATCATGAGGAAGTTGCTGGCCCTATTACTATAGCAGAAAAAGTCATTCTGATGGGCTTGGTTATTGTAATGGAAAAATTAAAAATGCTGCAGGATCCCCAGTGGCAGTAGGCAGCAGAAATGCTGTAGGTCCCCAAGTGGTGGTAGGGGCCATGTGGCAGCAGGCAGCGGGCCCTGACAGCAGCCAGTCCCAGGCAGAGATGGCTTTCAGTCCCTGAGCGTGGCTGGTCCCAGGCAGGGAGACACGTGGCGGGCAGGCAAGAGACAGAGACATGGATAGGCACGCCATGCAGAGTAAGGTTGGATATTTATTAGGGGGTGTTATGGAGGGGGGAGGGGAGAAGAGTTGAGAGAGAGAGAGAGAGAGAGAGAGAGAGAGAGAGAGAGAGAGGAGAGAGAGACAGAAGCGGGGGAAGGGG
The DNA here is from genome assembly GCA_004026605.1 of Ondatra zibethicus. NCBI lineage: Eukaryota > Metazoa > Chordata > Mammalia > Rodentia > Cricetidae > Ondatra > Ondatra zibethicus. Next base: position 7,457 of record PVIU01006764.1, read on the forward strand.
AGAAGTGGGGAGAGAGGCAGAAGCTGCCTCTCCAAAAGGAAGATGGAAAAGAGAGAGAGCTCAGGCTGGAAGCTGAAGATCAGCCTGCCTCACCTCAGCGGATGGGGGAGGAAGTGGTCGTGGCTTGTCTCTTAAAGAGACAGAACAATCATTACAGTTATTCTACTCCAAGAGTGTCAAGCACAGAGGAGTGGGTTTGATTCAGACATTTGGGGGACTCCAAAATTTGATTGATTTGAACCATTCTCTCCAGAAGACCGAACGAAGGGTTCAGTAACCATGGCTAAATGTTTAAGAATTCTAGAGCAAGCATTTGGATATGTTGAACATAGCAGGGCCATTGGATCAGTAACCTGAGTGATTGGAGGACAAAACCTAGGTGTTGATTTTTTAATTAAGGGCAAAGATACTATTTTCAGAGTGGAGTGCAGAGAGGTGTAATTGCTCAAAGAGGTTTGGATGAACATCAGGAGTTCAATGACACTCAGTCCTTAAGGTGACCCAGTGACCCACATTTTAAATTTTATTTTTATTAATTAACTTTGTTCTCTGACAATTTCGTACATGTACATAATGCATTCTGACTACTCTTACCCCCATCCTTCCACCTGCATCCCCCCTCCCCTTCCTTACAAATCTCTTTTTCACACTCATGGTTTTTGTTGTTGTTTGTTTGTTTGTTTTGTGACCCACTAACTGAGGCCGCCTGTGTGACCCTGGGTTTGAAATTATCTGTTGAGGCCTTGTGGACTCACCGTTGGGTACACTACTAATGACAATGACTCCAGAATCTGTTAGTAGCCGATAGTTAAGTGGGGGCGGGGGGTAGGGGTAGGGTGCCATACATTTTTTTTCTACCCATGACTGATGAATAGCGATTTATACAACTATGCAGGTAGCCGCAGCTGCTGATCGCAGCGGCTGTGGTGTGCCTAGAGAGAGCATTTCGTAGTGTTCTCTCTATCTTCTGATACTTACATTCTTTCTGTCACCTCTTCTGTGATGCTTCCTGAGCCTTGAGAGGCTAGTATAAATGGCAACTTATTCTGGGCAGCTTTGGCAGCCACGAGTCTCTGTATCCACCGCCAGTCACTGCAAAGGGAAGCTTGTCAGGTAAGGCCCATTGTAGCATTTATCTATGGATATAAATGCGGATGTTCAGAAGGTAGTTTGGTACTACATCAATTTAGCTAGACAACAGTAGTTAGTTCCTTTCTGGGGTTTATGACATCTTCAGGCAAGGTTTTTGACTGGGTTTGCAGACCAGCCATAGATTCCCTCCTGGGGAGATGGCCTTGACAACTGTAGAGTGGCTGCTTAACCCCCAACAGTTGTGCCACCATAGCACACAGGGTACATCTTGCCCAGCAGTTTGGTAGGGCACTGAAATCTTTCACTCCTAACAGTTTCACTACCACCTTCTAGTGCTATGAAAGCTATCCAGCGGGGAGGAGTTCAGTCACAGCCTATTCTATATCTAGTTTCTAATCCAGCTGTGTGGTGTCTCCGGCAATAGGCTTTATCATCTAGTTCTGGTGCCCCGTGTTTCCACAGCTCGGCTCTGCCAGCTTACCCTCTGTGTTTGTGTGGCATTCCTGTAGCTTTGCAGTGACTCTGCATTGTTTCTGGTAACCTAGGCTATTGCTTTAATAATGAACAGAGTTATGTGATCACCAGCCCGAATGAAAGGAGGAAGAATGTGAAACGGTCTAACTCTTCGGGTGACGAGCTGTTCCACCAGGCTTCTTGAGCTCAGCTGATGAGACCAGGTGGCCCTGTGGCTCAGAGCGTGAGTCACTAGCTGAAGATCTGTGTCCTCCCAGCTATGACAGGAGCCAGGAATGCTTATAAGGGGAACATGAATATGGAGGTATCTTGAATATTTGGTCTATAATGGTACATCTTCAAAAATTTTGTTCCAATCTTCTGTAAGGAGACAGAGATGTCCGTCACTCAATATTTTTTGTGTTTTAAAACAGAACAAAAATCCTCTTAGTAATACTCGCATATTTCCTTCTTGCCATAGATTGATGTGCTTCACTACTGCAATGTTTTCAAAACAAGCTTTGAAGACCACAACCCTTTTCCAGATCAGTGTAGGATTCGTGCACTAGTCCATCTGCCAGAAGCCATTTCCCAGCCCCCTGCAGCTGAGCGGGGCCGCATGGCCGTTTCTAGGGCATGTGCTAGTCCTTGGATGAAGCATACAATGTGTGACCCCAGCTCGCCCTCCCTTGCTTCAGTGCCTGAAAAGCTCTGTTCAGCTTGGCGTGTGCTCGCTGACTCCCAGGTGGAGGTGCCTGGGAATAGCACCGCTCACCTGCAGCTGGAGGCTCACCTGCTGCTCACCCCTGCATCGCAGCCTTCTAGATTCCCAGGGGGCTCTTCTGCTTCATACGGACCGGTGGGTCCAGAATCCAGAATATAGTCTCTTCCCTTTAACACACTTACTAAGGCATAATTTATACTCAGTACCATTCATGCTTTTCAGTGTTTACCTTTACCAATTCTGTCAAATTCAGGCAGTCATGTAACCATCAACAGAACCCCAGCAGAGTTCTATCCCCCTAACTTCTGTCTCCTCTGCAGTCTGCTACCACCCTTCCTCCTGAGTCTTTAGTACACATGAGATCTGATGTCTTTCCCTACAGGTCTGACTTTTCCAAGTTTTATACATATGGAAACCATATAGCACCAAGCCTTTAGGGTAAAAAACAAAGACAAGCATTTATTATGGAATAATTTTGGATTTATAGAAAAATCCAAATAATACATAATACAAAGTTTCCATAATCTTTGGCTGGCTTCCCTCCTATTAACATCCCACATAACTGTATGACACTTGTTAAAATTTTTAATAACCTACATTGGCACAGTACTGTTATCTAAACTATTAACTTCGTTTGGGACTCACTGGTTTGCCCAGTAATGTCAGTTTTCTTCCAGGGTCCTGGCTGTGTAGCCTTCTTCAAGATGTGGATGCTTTCGAAAGGTACTGATCTCGGATTTTATACAGAGCCCTTTTCTGACTTTGTTCAGTATTGTTCTTGTTTCTAAACTGGGCTGTGATTGGGGAGGAATGTACAGGTGAATGCATTCTTCACACAGCATCATCTCAGGGGTGCATGCTTTCAGCTGAGGTGGCCTCATGTTTGTGCGTCAGTAGCTTGCTCATGCTGATTGAGAAATAATGCTTCTCTATGCCTACGTCACAGATTTTTCATTTTACTGTTTCAGTGGCTGAAAAACATCTGGGCTGTCTCCAGGTTGGGAGACTGTGAATAAAGCTGCTATGCACTTACATAGAGGCTTCTGTGTGAATATATATACATACGTATCTTTTCTCTCTCCCTCTCTCCAGGGGAAATTGCTAGTTGTGGGATTGGCAGGTTATACAGCACGAATGTGCTCAACTCTCTGTGAAACTTCCAAACTGTTTCCCCAAATAGCTGTTCCATTTCACCCTCCCATCAACAATCTCAGAGGGCCAACTGCTCTGCATCCTCATTATTTTAATGGTCAGCGAGTTTCTGGTCAGTGAGTCACTCATTGTAAAAAAAAACAAAAACAAAATAAAATTAAAAAAAAAACTTTTTAAATTGGCAAGTATTGTATTGTATCCCTTGAGTCCAACAAAAACCCATTTATTTCCCCTAGCCTCAGCAGAGACTCTTGTCCAGTTAATGGGAAAATCAGAAAACACTTGTTTATTAGACTTTCTTTTCAAAAGTAGATATATAATATATAATTATATATAGTTATAATTTTATAAATTTATATAGAATGTTATGTAGAATTATATAGGTAAATATACTGGGGGGGAGGGGAGAGGAGCGTCTCCTGTAGCCAGCTGACCTGGGATTTGTATGTGGCTAGGATGAACCTGACCTGAATCCTGTCTCCACCTCCTGATTTGGGATTGTTCCGCCAAGCCCACTTACTGTGGTCCTCCGGGTCAAACTCCAGGCTTTGCGCATGCCGCACTAGCCCTCCTGGTGGAGCCATATCGAGCTCGTCATTAGACTTTGCAGGCGCACCCCCTTCCATCCTTTGATATTTAGGAATGAGCTGATAAACAGTGTGGAAAGAAAATAGAGCGTTGTGGGTCTGCTGGAAGGTGGCTGAGAAAGAACAGCCCCTTTCCCTCCCTTTAGTAAATAGCATCTCACGAACTGAGGAAGCCCCGGCAATGCCTGTTCCCACAGCTGTGCGCTGGTATGAGCTGAGGTCACCACAGAAGGGTCCTAGAACGGAGGTCCTTACTCTGTAGCAACCCCACTGGACAGGGACTGTTACTTTCCTCAGAGAGAGCTATGATCTACAGCTGGCAGAGACTTGGCTTCACCGAAGATTTTACCTCTGGCTTTAGAGATAAACTCTTGTTTATTGCCCTCAACTGCTTTCCTAAACCCTTCCTTAAAGGCTATATTTAATAACTGGCTTCGGATAAAAAAAATAAGAAATGTGGGGGGGGCGGGTAAATATTGGTTCTTACAGGAGCTTTGACTGTCTTTGCATTCTTTCCTATAGCTTGATATATCTAGCAAACACTTGGATATAAAAGAAGCCCTCACTTGGGGTCCAACCACATGGGTTCCAGTCCCAGGATATCACTGACTTTGAGTATTTTATTAGTGGTTCCTTGGTCCTTAGTTTCCTCATCTGGGTAGAAGTGTGTTGGACGCAGAGGGCGTCTGACCCTTCCGTAATGCCTAATAGGCACTGGAGGGTGGGGAGCCTCAACAGTCACTCAGGATGCCGGCTTCTCTAATGGCCCTGTTACCATACCGATTCATTCTCTGAGTGTAGGAAGTTAAGGCCACCAGGCCAAAAGGAGCCAACCTGGGGTCTGCCTGGCGCTGTCAGAGGCCCTGACCATGCCTAGCCAATGAGGGGTGGTCACGTAATGTCAACTATCAATTGCCATTAGAACACCTGAGTGCTGGGAGAGTTTATAAGTTTCCCCCCATTGTTAGATAAACAAATCTGTTGTACGCCTTCTCCCTGACTCCAAGTGTCTGAGATGTTGACACTGTGCCTGAAGAAGATATTAGGGCCCAGTAGCGTTAACTGTCTCCTTGAAGTCATTTCAGTAGAGAAACCAGGGCAATCTCTAGTGCATTCTTCTGCGCATCCTCCATTCTGTCTTCTTCCAGGAATAACATCCCAATTTCCCTGGAGGAAGCCTGTCAAACAGCCTGTGATTCCAGTGAATCAAGAGTGGACACAGGACCCACACATGGTATATTCCAAAACTTCCACTAGAGAAACTGGTGGCCATTTCGTCCTGCTAAGAAATGTCTGGTGGATTAAAGAAATGGGGACTCAGAGCTGAGAGAAAGAGTTCAAATATGAACCTTTAGATCCAACTATGTCTGAAGTTTATAGGCTTGAAACTCACCTGAGCAATATACGTACTGGCATATATTTAAAAATTAATTTATTGAGACAGGGCCTTTTTTAGTTAGGCTGGTCTTAAACTGACTACAAGCCAAGGATGACCTTGAATTCATGGTCCTCCTGCCTCCACCTTCTGCGAATGCTGGATTTAAAGGTTTGATGTTTAAGTCAGTTTGAGTTGGAATGGGTTTTGGTAATGACTAGGCTCTGAACTTTGTTGTTCTTATCACACATGTCCCTCCCTGAAGGTTCCAGAATACTAGTTCCTTTTGATAAAAGGAAAGTTAACTTTAAAAGCTCCGTGAAAGGCAAGGTCTGAGGCAGTGCTGGTCTCCCCACGCCCATCATAAACATTGCTCATTTACTAGAAGCCTTCCCAATGCAGAATTCTTGGCAGCCATGGTCAGTTATTTGGATTTGCCTCCGAGCTGGAATCTGTGTTCCAACAAGGCTGGAGACCTACCTACATCTCTGCACTGAGCGTGCCCGTGAGGAGCAGGAGGCAGGGGATTAATGGTGGCCTTATGGCGGACACTAGTTGATCACAAAGCCGGGTGCAGCTCTGATATAGTGGCATGATATATTAGTCATGAGCCCTTGCCAGAGAGGGGCTCTGGGGTGGGGTCTTGGTGCAGCATAAAAGGGGAAATCAAGCTGACTCCAGAAGTTGCAGGGCCGGGAGGGTTGTAGAAGGTAAGAGGGACCTGGTAGGTGTCATCTGGTAGGTGGGCAGCCTCAGCCCTGCCCCCACACCTGTTTTAAAAATTGGCTAAAGCACAATGGACTTGCCTCTCCTTCATACCCAGGGGTGCTGGCTTCAAGCAGAACACATTTTCTCAGGAAAGCCTTCCAGCAACGGAAAAAAAAAGTGTCGCCCTTTCTAAATCAGTGATTTCTAATTCTGAGGCTGACGGGTGCTTTTCTCACTCATCCAGAACTCAGAATCAACTTGACATTTCTAAAATTACATTTTGAGGGGAATGAATCTGTAAAGCATATCTGGAGCCAGTGCCAGTTGGGGAACGAAAGCAGGCACAAACAGAATCATTTCTGGCCCCTCCTTCCATGTGTGTATTCTTTATCTGTTCACGGGGGGAAAGGGAGGGGGCACAAGATCATGCTGAAACCATCAGGAACAGCAGGAAAAACAAAGAAAGGCTGAGGAAGAGGCTTCCTTTCTTTGTCCCAGGCTCCCGTGTCACTGTGTAGCCCAGGCTAGCTGCCCGAGATGAGATGGAGATGAAGCAAGACTGTTGGCAACGTGGTAAATACACTTTGTCTTTTCATGTCAGAGACAGGGTTAGTGTCGCAGTTAGGGAGGTCCCAAGGTGGGTCCCAGAGGAGGCCCGTTGGCCAGGCAGTACACAGGTCACGGACAAGGCAACCAAGCAGCAGCTGCTTCTCCTTGAACAGGAGAGGTGGTCGAGGGGCTTTGTGTGCGCGGGATCAAAACATGCCTCTCAAAAGGGATCAAGAGGCTGCCCAAGTGGATTGCAGATGGGAAAGGAGTCTGAGTCTTTTTCTTTTCTTTCCTTTTCACAAAGGAAATATCAAGAAAATTCAGGGAGAAAATGCTTCCATGAGCAGCCCTTTCCTTTTCCTGGTGGCGAAGCTTAGCTTACTACTATGATCCCCTGTCCTTCCGGCACTGATGGTTTTAGATGCAGCCTTCTACTGTTTAAAGTAACCTATTCAAAACAGAAGAACTCCACCTCCCTCCCACTGCCTGTATGGAGTCAGACAGGCCCTCCTGAGTCACCTCCTCACTGGGACTTCTGGGGTGTTTCATGGCTGCAAACAGATGTAACCCAGGGTGAAACCAGGACCCTTGGTCTTCATTCCACATAGGACAAGTTGGTCTGGCAATCATTAATCCATTGCTCCCAAGGTGACTGTAGGGTGTGGGTTGCTCAGAGACAGATTTTGAAAATAGGGTCTTGATCTCTAGGGTGGCAGCATCTAATGGTAGAAGCGTGTGCTTAAAGCACAGACCTGATCAGGCTAGGTGGGGCACCCTCCTGGCCTAGTAGATAGGACTGAGTAGGGTTGTTCTTGCACCCCAGATGGTGGCTTAGGTGGAGGGCAAGCCTGCCTGTGTTTAGAGAACTGTGAAGTATGGGTTCTGATTTTGCGTCTTGACAACTTGAAAGTGCATCAATGCAGAGGTGAGAAACCTGCTAGAGAAGATTCTAGTAATGATGGCCTGCACGGGCCAAGGCCCCAGCTGTCTCCCAGACCATTCCCATCCCAAGAAGGCACCTCTGACAGTCTGTGTCTCTGGCCCTCAGAGTGCTTTGTCGAGCCCTCAAGCCCTTCCATGAGGTGCTCCTGTGTTTCTGAAGATGGCCCAGAAAGCCTTTTCTGAACTGGGCAACAGGGCCCAGGAGAGGCCAACTGGCCTGGCCTAGCACAGAGGACTTTCCACTGGACCACTGCTCCTTCTGCCTCCCACAGAGGACGTAAGTGCACTGCCATGGTGTACGTCAACTTCAGGGAACGTGTGGGACCCTGACTTGGCAGGCAACCTGTGAGCCAGGAGGATCTGTGATACTGTGCCCACATGTAAATCTGTTGTTACCACTGTTTTCTGACCCTACACAAATCCCATGCAGCCCATGTAACCTGGCCGCCTTATCTGGGGATGCACAGGGTCTAATCAATAGCTTCCGAACTGCCTGTGGGCCCCACCTGCCCCCTCTAGCCCACCATCCACAGTGCCTCTCTTAGCACAACGGGTCTCCACACAGAATCCACAACTTGACTTCGTGTATCGAATGATGTTTTCTGTTTAGTGTTTATGTTTTCTATTGAAGAATGCCACAAGAGGCTTCTGGAATACATGTTTTTGAGTTCAGCTATGAAGAAGATGGAGACATTAGGATGTGCAAATATACAGCATAGAAAGGTCCACACAGCAGAAAGACGCATGTGGCCACAGTCAAATGTGGTGGGAGACTGTGTGTGTTTTTGGTTGTCCTGATCTTCACCCAGAGGTCAGTGGAAGGTGGTGTGGTGGGATAAAAGGTTCTTCCTGAAGCCCCTTCTGAGGGTGATAGGACACAAGCAAGCGCAAACCTTTGTTAGCTTACTGGTGGCCCGGAGGACATATTGTGTTAGCCCACATTTAGGTGTGTAAGTTATACTGGGATTTCACCATGGTGTACTGACGCAGCAATGGTTCTGATGGGGTGTCTGCAAGAGCAAGGAGTGGCCTGCTAACTGCTCCTGTGACTCCTCTATTGTGCAATTCACACGGAGAACAGCAAACCAAGTAAGAGGAAATCACTATGCGGATAGAAACAGGGCCTTGACCCTCTCGGTTTATTAAAATGGCACGTAAATATTAAAACAGCATACTGAGACTTCTGCAAGCCCTGGATGAGGTGCTGTGGAGCAGCCTGAGGGCTCCCAGGTGAAGGCTGCATACTCATGCATTGAGCAATTCATGTTCTTTATCGGTTTTCCCAACAGCATCAGGATTTGATAAGGGGTCGAGGTCAGCAAAGAGGCTGAACCAGGCAGTCAGGTCCGAGGAAGCCTTGGCAGGCTCTGGGGAAAGAAGAAAAAACATGAATAAAACCATCTTCTCCACCTCTGCCTTGCTGGACTCAGGCATCCCATGACCGTTCAGGAAGTCCATGTCACCTGACTGGCCTATACACCTGAGGGTTCATGAAGAAGGAGCTGTGTTCTCTCTAAATTCACTAAGCATCACCTGTAGCTATACCTCCTGCTTTAGTTCACAGAGCTGCTTAACCGCCCCCCCCCCGACCCCGACACACACACACATCTTTCTACCTCAACCAGGAAACAGCATGGCTATTTCAGAAATCACACTGAATGGCTGAAGAAGCAAGGTACTTTCCGGTGTCTGCTGGAGGGATCCCTTCAAGTCCCTTGGGTCAGGAACAATCTGCTGTTTCTCTTCTCAAAGGCCCAGGCCCAGAGGAGGTCACACCCACGCGAAGCCCCTCTGCCATTATGGTCATTGCCTTTTTCACCTTTTCCTGTCAAAGGCAAAAGGCCCTTGAAGCGCCTTCCCTTCCCTTTGCAGGCTTGAAATTCCTTCCTATGGCCTCACTGGAGCCCCTCACTCTACCGCCGCTTCACCAAAGCAGCCATCCTACCTTTCCAAATACACAGCTGAAGTGTCTTCCAGATGAGGAGAGAATTTTCAAAAGAGCGTTTCATGCAAGTGATTTAGAAACAGGCTGCGACTCTCTCACATAAATCATTCCATGTGAGGACCTACTTCCCTGGCTCCGTAATCCATGCTTCCCCACCCCGGCCACAGGTAGAGGTGTCAGAAGCATGAATACATGTCTCTCTAATAGGGTGCCCTTCCAGCAGGGAGCAGCTGGCAATGTGCTTGCCACCTGGCTGCAGAGGGTGAAGGGATAGGATGGGATTAGAGGCACACAAACCATCTTTGTTTCTTCAAAATGACACTGAACTGTTAAGATAGTTAATGAAGTACTTTATACCTTAGGTTCATCTCCCTGTTTCTGTGATGACAGAATTGATGTATGTCCTAATTATGTCCTAAGATTTGAGATGTGACTAGCATACATAGGAGCAGCTAGTAATGGCAAGACTGGTAGTCAGAATAATTCTCTGAATAGGTTGTTGCTACAGGTAACCTTAATCATGCTATGTGGTTAGCCCTGACAACCCCTGGACTGGAGAGAATCTCAAGTCATCATGTTGGCGGTCAGATGAGGACACTGTATGGGGCAAGACTGATGTAGATGGATTAGTTTATCTCAATTCCTGATAGAGAATATAAAGATAGCGCCAGCGAAAATATGCTACACACCTACTTCCCCTTCCTCCTAACCTCTCTGAGAAGGTCCGCAGAGAGTGATCACAGCCTTGCAGTTAGAAGCTAAGGCAGGTGATTGCACTTTAAGGCAATCCTCAGATCCCCAGGTCTTGGCTTGGAGCAAAACCAGGTGCAAATTATTAGAACACCATAGGAACACTTTCTGATGATAATGGGGCGGACATTTCCTCTATGGTCAAAGAGAAAGGGGGTGGTAACCAAAGGAACAGAGATAGAACTGTGAATACACATGAGATCTGTCCAGCAGATGCTCACTTCAGTGGCCTGTCCCAAAAGAAAACAGATCTCACAAGCTTGAAAGAACCTTGTTTGACAGCCAGTAAGCCCCGCCCTCCCCGGGGCGCTCTCACTCTCTGCCTTGTGTAATGAACAACGGCATTTTTAAAGTCAGCAAAGCACAGTGGTCTTTAGCTTCTCATCGCAAGGATCACACGGAGATATACAGATTGGACGCACGCTCATTGGAATGATGACAGTGAGCCAGGAAAAAGTCAGAATGTCATTTCTAGCATCATGCATAACTCCGCATCCCACAGCCCGGCACTTGAGGTCTAGATGCGCAAATGCAAGCTAGTAAAGAAATACAGGAAGAGCAATAGGGCTGCTGGGAAGAAGACAGCTGTCATGGCAGAGGGGTGAGACTGTTACCTTTCAGTGCAGAGCTGTTGTCATTTGAATTGCTTGTCTTTGGTGCTGGCCATGACCATGCATGAGGACTCACTCTGCTCTCTGACCAGCCTAATATTTAAAACCAAAGGACATTAGATGTGGCAGGAACAGGCGCAACACCTCAGCAGCTGCTGGGCACAAGCATGGTTCTAACCCATGGCCTCCAGAAAGAAGACAGAGGATGGTGTGACAAGACCTTTCTCCCAGACAGGGAAAAATCTGAGAGAACCAGAGAAGCATGGGGTCATATCCAATTAAAATACATGGGAAATTAAGGAAGATTTTGAAAGGCAACCAAGAAGCTGCTAGTATCAGAGCGCTGTTTTGCCTTTTGTGTTATATACCCATCTTCTTGCCGAGTATGGAGATTTCATAAGCACACCAAAAACCATCAGAAAATCAAGAGCCATGGTTTCCTGTCACAAATGGAGAAGACTAAAAATTGAATAAACATAGAAATAGAGCTAGTAAACACACATCTCTACCAAGAGGGTCATGTGCAACTATTTCCTGTACATTGGGAAGCTGAATTAATACAGTTAAATAAATAGCAGTCCATCCCAGATAGATGAGTGGGGAGCGCTTATGTGAGCATTAACTTCAGGCCATACCTGACAACGACATCTGCCTTGTGTCACTCAGCATTCTGTCACAGCCTGGTGCCCTGCCTTCAGAGCATCGGTGGGGGCCTTCAGCACTCTGGCTTTGGGGAAACAAGGCTCATTCCCCACAGCATTTACTGTTTGTCCTGGCTATTCTGGCAGGATTCATCCTTAATTTAGAAATGTACCATATACATCTTTGAACCTCTGCTTTAGCTCTTTGTGTTCTTGAAAGAGGCATGAAAGCTTTTCCTTCTCAACACTTCAAAGTGTGTAACACAGACCACATAGCTGTTTCCTGATTAAGCCCATGTTGAAATGTCGATTGTCAAACACGGCCTCACTGTGGGGATCATTATGCCTAAACCTCTGTCCTTTTACAGAGATGGTCTTGCTTACAGTGTTTCGTATTTCTTTGTAAGGAATAATAGTCTCCACCGAAGTCCTCAAGAGAGACTGTGTTTGGATTGGAGAGCTCAGATGGGTCAGGGAATACAGTTTCCAGCGCAATAATGTTACTCCTTATATGCTACAGAAATTACAGAATTGAACAACATTTATTTATCCTGCTATACTGATGTCCACACTTTCCAGTGGACTCAATTATAGAATTATACTATTTTTATTAGTTTGTATTTTTGCCACATTTAGGAGTCATGAACCCTTGAAGCCATGGGTCATTTATTATTCATTCTGCATCATTTCAGACACTGCCTGGCACACAGTGGGGGTTTGGCTATATAACTCTTGAATTAAGACAAAGCATTTAAATCCCCCTTTAAATGCAAGAAGCACACTTTTGATGTGTTGTAGAGACGGCAACGTTGTGCTCGGCAGCCCATGCGGTCTCTGATACTCACTAGTGAGAAGTACTTCATTTTAGATGGGCAATACACAGACTTAATAATGAAGACCGACAAGTAATTAAACATGGTCTACAGCCTATTTCTTTGGTATAAAACAATGGAAAACAGAAAGGATTTTTAAACAGCATTGCTATTCATTGAAACAGTACTTAAGCATACAGTCAGCATGATTCATACGCAACCACCAGGAGCTTCTGGTGTCTTAGGAGCCTTCTGGGATGCTGGGAATCCAACTTCACTATATGAATTTACAAGAAATCCTTGACCTGTTCTCTTACAGCTAGTGAATTTTATGGCATGTAAATTATACTCCAATAAAACAATTTTAAATGACCAGCATTTGGTGTGATCCAGGAATAACAAAACCTGCCCAGTTCCTAGAAAATTGGCCCTTAACCATTTTCCTTCTAGACCCAAAGCACATAGAAGCACTCAATGCAGAAAGGGAAAGTTGTGGGGGCAAATGTCTGCCCAGTAGCATCAGTTACGGGAAAGGCTGAGGGGTCAATGCTAACTTGGTAACAGTTCCCCCATCTTGTCAGCACCCGAAATTGTCTTTTTGAGCATACCACATAAGGGGATGATGGTGATGCAACATTTCTTTATAAAGTAAAAAAAATGTATTTTTTTTGGTGGGGTGCTGGGGAATAACATTCAGGGCACTGTATATGCTAGGCAAATGTTCCACCCCTGAACTATATCCCAGCCTACAAATGTCATCCAGCTGAATCCCTCTGTGCTGAGGTACTATTGGGTATTGCTCAGCTACAGTTATAAGCTACAGAAGCAACACTGAGAATCCACAAGGAGAGGCTTCCTCACTGCAAAGGACACACATGTGGGAGGGAGAACTTGAAGTGATCTCCTCTTTGGGAGCCTAGATGGTATGACAGTGTTCCTCAGCAATTTTAAAGACATATAGACATCATGGCTCCTCCCTATGGTATGCACAATTAACAGCCAGTATATAGAGTCACATACATGCCCATCTAGCATTCATATCCATGTAGCAACTTAAATATGCGTATGGAGGGCAGATAAAATGGCACCCATGTGATAGCAGCTATTGAACAATCCCTAAGGCAATTTTAACCTGCTTCATATGGCCCTGGAAATTATTTAGGGAAAGGATGCTATGAGGATGATTATGGCTGGAACAACAACCAGATTTCAAATGTCTTGGCTTCTATCAGGAAAATTGCTATGGCGAGGGAACTTAGTGTGTTGCTAATATTCCAGGAATTGCAATCTACTGTTCCCTAGTCAGTGATAGTTGGCAGAGGCATTAACATATAGGTGTGGCTGGAAAGATGTCTCCCTACGTCAAGAGAAATTCTTTTAATAGAGGGGTAGTGAAGGCTGGAGACAGGAGGGAGCCCCAAGCTCAGGAACAAACACTCTCTTCCAGCTCTGGGCTCCTTTGATATGTCCATGTGCTACCCATTTGCAGAAACACACATAAAAACTCGCTAGAGCTGCCCTGCTCCCATTGTGTACACATGGGAAAATACCGATGAGCCAGAACTAACATTGCCCAGCAAGGGCAGCAACAGAGCCAGAGGGCATGGACCAGAGAATGCTTCTCTGTGAATGCGCCTCACCATTTAAGGTGAAAGGCCCTGGCAGGGCTGCTATCTCAGCCTGGGGGTGGGGGTGGGGGTGGCTATGAAGGACCAAGTAGGGGCAGCACAACAAGGGTAACCATACCCCTTCAGGTAGACGGCACACCTGCAATCTCACGGGGCTTCAGGACAAGTGAACTGGGATCTTGTGGGCAAAGCTAGAGAGCAGGGAGCGATGCTGCATTCGGATTTTTGTATAGCTCAGCACATATAAGTGATCACTAAAGGAGTTCACATCGTAGGTTTGTCACCTTTTAACCTAGCGCCATGTCTTTTGCCAGTTCTCACTCTCTTACTGCTCGCCATCCATCCATCCATCCATCCATCCATCCATCCATCCATCCATCCATCCACTCACCCATACATGCACCCATCCATCCTTCCAAGCATCTTTTTTTATTTGTTTGTTTTTAGAAACGGGGTTTCTCTGTGTTGTTTTGGAGCCTGATCCTGAAACTAGCTCTCATAGACCAGGCTGGCCTCAAACTCACAGAGATCCGCCTACTTCTGCCTCCCGAGTGCTGGGATTAAAAGCATGTACCACCAATGCCTGGCTCCTTGTATCTTTTAAACATCCACTGAATTCTAGGCATTGAGCTATGACCTGAAAATATGGTAAGTAGCACAATTGTGAGTCCAGTTTCTATGACAACCTGAGGAAGAGACACATGAAATCAGTTTTCCCATAAGGTGAGGTAAGAGGGCGATTTAAGTACAGGGTGTAATGGGAGTGGGGAGCAGAAACAGCTAGTGCAGGCTGCTGGGGTGTGGATGAACTGACACTGAGACAGGCTTTGGGGAAGTTAGCCAAGCATAGCACTATGCATGTGTAGGTGTGGACGGCATGCTCCAGGAGAGGGTGTATCAAGGCTCTGTTGGTGGAAAGATCTGGGTGCACTAAAGCTCAGTATGACTGGAGTTCCAAGGATGGATAGAAAATACAGTTCATAGTATGGGGGTGCATGTCTGTAATCCCAGCACTTGAGAGGCCGAGGCAGGAGGATTACAAAAAGTTTGAGGCTAGCCATGGCTACCTCATGAGTTCCAGGACAGTTTGGTCTATATCTCAACACCACCATCTGAAAAAGAATACTGGTTCTTTGGCACAGTTATGTCATTGAGTCATGCTAAGTGAAGGTGTAGGAGTTGTGGGCAGGCATGAAACTGGGGCTGGTACTACAGGACCTTGTAAGCCAAGCTGAGAATTTAGCCCTCACTACAGTGGTGGAAAGTGCAAGAACTTGGCAAGCACATGACCTTTTGAGGCTCCTGGATTTCCTCATCTACAGAGCTGGTGGAGGAGTCAGTCTTGAAGGTCCCTTCTATACAGCACCAGAGGCATTTGAATCCCGCAGCTCTCTGAGCTCTGCCTTGTAGCTCTGCTCAGAAGGCCTAGAAAGTTCTGCTGCCCTGACGAATTAACAATTCCATGGACCCAAGCAGAGGGCCCACTGTGTCCCTGCCATAAATACACCCGGCTCTCTTTCCCTTGACATTAACTAACATGGTTATGTTAGTTACCTGGACCAGGCTAACTCTGGAGGAGAAAGAGATGAGCTCAGTCTGAGGTTTATTTTTGATAACCCGAGCCTAAAGTGTACCCAGATGGCAGCAGCATCTGAAAACCGGGCACCATCAGGTGTACCCGGCAGCCGCCCAAGGCTCCGAGACTGCAACTGGAAGGAGAGCTCTGGCTCTGGTTCGCACGATCCAGAGCTTAAAAGATCTGCTGGAGCATTGATGTTGAGCAGCTAGCACTCTTTCCTGAAACGGGCTCTACTTTTAAGTTAAATTTTTAATGTTGAAAGGCCTTCCAAAGCTTCCTTAGTGTCTACTTGGTATGCACTCCCTGGCTGGATTGCCTACTCATATTTAGAAGTCCCCGGAAGGCATAATTTTCTCATCACTTCATGGTACAGGAAGGCCTAGCCACAAGTGCTGTTTAAGTTTTTTCAACTTAATACAAACTCAAGTCACCTAGGAAGAGGGATGCTTACTTGAGGAACTGCCACCATGTGAGTGACCTATGGGCATGCTTCTGGGAAAATTTTCTTGAGGAATGGTTGATGTGGGAGGGACCAGCCTACTCTGGGTAGTGCCACTCTGAGGCAGATGGTCCTGAGTTTTATAAGAAAACAGGCTGAGCCACTTTGGAAATCAGTACGGTGGTTTCTCAGAAAATTGGGAATCAATCTACTTCAAGACCCAGCAATACTACTCTTGGGCATATACTCAAAGGATGCACACTCATACCATAAGGACATTTGTACAACTGTGTTCATAGCAGCATTATTTATACCAGCCAGAACCTGGAAACAACCTAGATGCCCCTCAACTGAAGAAGAGATAAAGAAAGTGTGGCACATTTACACAGTGGAGTACTACTCAGAGGTAAAAAAAACAGTGACATCTTGAAATTTGCAGACAAATAGATGGAACTAGAAAAAAACATCCTGAGTGAGGTAACCCAGACCCAGAAAGACAAACACACTATGTACTTACTTATAAGTAGATATTAGACATAAAGCAGCCTATAGTCCACAACTCTAGAGAAGCCAGGAAATTCGGAGAACCCTAAGAGTTCTCTTACAATGGATCTCCCTAGGAGATCACCTGAGTAAATGGGGAGTGTGGGGAAGAGGGTAGAGGGTGGAAGAAGAGTGGGGAAGAGGAGGGGAGGAGGGATGAGAACATGAGGGATCAGGAAGGTCGTGTTGGGGGATGGACAGAGAGGGAGAGCAAAGAAAAAAATATCTTGATAGAGGGAGCCATTATGGGGTTAGCGAGAAACCTGGCACCAGAGAAATTCCCAGGAATCCACAAGGATGACCCTAGCCAAGATTCTAAGCAAGAGTGGAGAAGATGTCTGAACTGTCCTTCCCATGTAAGCAGATTGATGACTACCTTAACTGTCTTAGAGCCTTCATCCAGCAACTGAGGGAAGCAGCTGCAGAGATCCACAGCGGAGCACTGGGCCAAGCTCCTGGGGTCCAGTGGTAGAGGGGGGGAGTGATAATATGAGCAAAAAGGTCGAGACCATGATGGGGAAACTCACAGAAACAGCTGACCCAAGCTAGTGGGACTCTGGACTGACAGCTGGGGAACCTGCATAGGACCAAACTAGGTTAGGCCCTCTGAATGTGTGTGATAGTTGCATGGCTTGGGCAGTTTGTGGGGCCACTGGCGGAGGAACTAGGATTTATCCCCAGTGCATGTACTGCCTTTTTGGAGTCCATTCCTTAGGCAGGGAGGGCCTTGGTTCTGCCTCAAGTGATGGGACAGACATTGATGATTCTCCATGGGAGGTCTCACCCTCTCGGAGGAATGGATGGGGGGGGAGTGGGCTGGGGGAAGGTGGGAGAGTGGGAGGAGGGGAGGGAAAGGGAACTGGGATTGATATGTAAAATAAAAAAGATTGTTTTTAAAAGCTTATCTTTACAAAAGGAAAGAAGGCAGGCTGTGTTGTCCACTTGTGGGACTCCTCACAGTGAGAGCAGGGCTGTCCCTAAGGCTTTGGCTGGCCCTTGGGAGCCTATTCCTCATACAAGCGCGCGTGCGCGGGGGTGGGTGGGGGTGCTTCGTCTTACTGCAACTTGATATGCTATACTTTGTTGATATCCATGGGAGGCCTGCCCCTTTCTGAACAGAAAAGCAGAGAAGTGGATTGAGGAGGAGACAGAATGGGAGGAGAGGAGGGAGCAGAAAATGGGGAATGGGGTCAGAATGTAAAATAAATTATATTAGAAAGAAAGGGAGGCAGGCAGAGGGAGGGGGGAAGAAAGGCAGGCAGAGAGAGAGAGAGAGAAAGGAAAGAAAGAAAGGCAGGCAGAGAGAGAGAAAGGAAAGAAAGAAAGGCAGGCAGAGAGAGAGAGAGAGGCAGGAAGGGAAAGAGAGAAATAAATAAAGAAAGGAAAGAAAGCTGAATGAGCCACAGAGAACAAGCTAGTAAGCAGTCTTCCCTCCTGGTTCTGCCTCTAGGTTCCTGTTTGAGTTTCTGCCATGACTTTCCTCAATAATGAACTATGAAGCAGAACTGTAAAATGAAATAAACCCTTTCATTTACAAGTTGCTTTTCATTATGGCTGTTATCACAGCCACAGAAAACAGGCCAGGCTACCCCTCTCAGGCCACACCTCCAGAAACGCAGAAATCTCAGCTAAGGTTGATTCTTCAACATTCTAGAATGACCTGATCAGACGTGTAATTTTTGCTGTGAACTCCTACAGCTTGGGCAAGGCAGGAGGGAGGCATACTTATTTTCTTCATTCTAGTCTAGAATGAGGAGAGGCCAGAGGGAGGCAGGCAGAAACCATTCTAGGATGTGGAAGAGGTGAAGGGAGAGGGGAAAGGAGAGAGGAGGAAGAAAAGGACGAATGATGTGGGAGACTCCTCTGTATGCTGTGAATAATACTGGTTAATAAAGAATCTGATTTGGGCCTGGCCGGGCAGAAGAGAGGTGGGGGGAGGGGGAGGGACTGAACTGAATGCTGGGAGAAAGGAGGCAGAGTCAGGAGATGCCTTGGAACCAGAAGGGAAATATGCAAGCTGCCAGCTGGAACCTTGATCGTAGGCCACAAGCCTTGTGATAAAATATAAAATAAAGGAAATGAGTTGATTCTAGATGTAAGAGCTAGCTAGCAATACACTTAAGCTATTGGTCAAGCAGTGAATCAAATAATAGTTTCTCTGTGATTATTTCGGGAGTCTGAGCTGCTGGGAATGAACAAGCGGCTCCTACAACAGAGGAGCATGGGAGTCACTAATGACTGCAGGTCCTACTCTGTCCTCTGACCTAACCCTGCAGGCGTGTCAGTCCTTTCAGAGAGCCAGGACAATGGCGAAACAAAGCATGGATGTGGCCAAATATTATCCATAAAGACGTCTATGACTGCTCAATTTCAAATATTCTACTCTGGATTGTTATTCATTTTCTGCTCCCTCCTCTCCTCCCATTCTGTCTTCTCCTCAATCCACTTCTCTGCTTTTCTGTTCAGAAAGGGGCAATATCAAGTTGCAGTAAGACGAAGCACCCCCACCCACCCCCGCGCACGCGCGCTTGTATGAGACAACTCCATTTATCCCGTTGTCTGCCCTGGTGTCCTGGTGTCCTGATTCCTCTCTGAAACCAGGAAACCCACAGGCAGGCTGATCAGTATAAGCCCTGCTCATGAGACAGCAAGCAGAGGCCTGAAGGGTCTGGAGAAAACTTCCTATGCTATCAGACATTGCACGGAGAGGTCCCAGAAGTCCTGTGACAGGCATGGGCTCATCTCCTTAGTCAGACTGCCCAGGTTCAATGTCTGTCTGCCTTTACCCTAAGAGTGTCCTTGGGCCAACAAACTGCTTCCTTCCTTGTTTTTCTAATCTCTGTAGTGCATATGGTGATATCGTTTGCCTAGGAAGCAGCAGGTTAAATGGATAAATTGGCATAGGTAGCCTGGCAGCCAGCATGTGCTGTCTTGAGCACAGGCTGATGTTATCTGATTCTCTATGGCTGGTAGACTCGCAGGATTACTTGATTTTACACCTCAGCCTCTCAGAGCTGGGAGCTAACCCACAGACAAGGTGCTGCTGGGATAAGAAGCCTAGACCAGCACCTCAGCTACTTAAATATGAGGCAATAACCTGGAGAGCTGCAGAGAGAGCTTCGCACTACGGTGTGGGGAGGAAAAGGACAACCAGGAAACAAAGCTGCACTCAGTTCCCTCCCACACCGTGCCACTGAGCCAATATGACAGCATGCCTCACTCCCTATGCTTAATTTAGTTTCTTAATTATTTCAGTTGTTACTGAATTTAGGTTTTGACATGATCTGGCTAACTGGAGGAATCTATTTTAACATAATGTGGCCAGGGTTTAATAGTCATCGTTAAACCCTTACTTACAAACAACTATTCATACACATTAGATGGACTCTCCATTCACCCATGAATGCAGTGAAAAAAAAAATCAGGTTAACATTCATCCTTTCTTATTTGGGGGATGAGATTCTGGAATCCTGTCAGAAGCCTTCCAAGTGCTCGGCCCCTGCAAGCGGCTTTCCTGTGTCTATACCACATGCACCTGGAAAGTTCGCTCAATCAGGGCAGCATTGGGTTAGCATGAAAGCTGCTCCCATTGAGATTATGGAGCTGTGGTGGACAATGAATGGGCTAAGTTTTTTCTTTTAAACCATGTAGACATATTTCCCTTGATATATTGAATCCTCTAGGCATTCTGCTGGTACCTATTTACAAAGCAAAGGCAACTCTGTAGTCACCAAATAACTTTAACATTAGGCTGGCTAGAAGTCCATAGGAGGAGAGGAGACTCTAAAAACCAAAATGCTGCTGTTAAATAACAAAGATCATATTGTCTGGTGGTTAAAGAAGCCGTGCTGGTCTTCAACATGGCTGCCGAAAGGCAGCCAGAGATTTACCCAGTGTGTGTGCGCCCCATGTAGCCTAGCTTCTCTTGCCATATACGCCCCATTCTATGATGCTGTCTGTTCCTCACAGTGTTGGAGCCCCTCTCCCTCCTTAGCACCTCTCACTCTCACCCAGACAGCTCCAGGAAAGGTTCCTCCTGTAGACCTTGGCATGCTGTGTATATTCTTACCTTATGGGGTCAACAAAGGTTATCTGCCCAGGTGGCTAACTCTCATCTCGTCCAGTCTTGTTTGGCTCTTACCTTCCCAGCAGTACCCTGTTTAGCTACACTGCCATCCCACAACACTGGCTCTCCAGAGCTTCATTCTCCTCTGTCTGCCACTGACTTGGTTTTCTCATTGTTTATCATTCCCTATTTTCTCCCCATTAGAAAGTGAATTCCAGGAAGGCAGAGAGTTTTGCCTTCCATTCACAGATGCTTGCTAAGGCATTAGGGTGGCAACCTCAAATAAGATTGCCTAGGAAATGAAGGGCTTCCCCCGTGTGGAGCCTCTTTCCCTTCCCAGGTCACACCTTGCATCTCTCTCTTGCTGTTGGAACACCTCCCTCCTTTGCCCCACAAGTGGTTTGGTGCCTTCTCTCAGGCTGAAGTAAGTGCAAAGCCCACAGTCACCCCCTTGTTACAGCTCTTGGGTTGTGTCTGACCAGAGCTTTTCACACATTGTCTAGGAAGAGGCTTTGGAGCTCTGCTTTCTCACTCTTGCAGTAACTGTTGGCCACCATGGCTCTCTGTGGCAACAGGGCACCGGAGTCTCCACAGCTCCCGGCCTTGTAAGGATCATTCCGCAACAGGGCCAGAGGGAGGACAGAACCTCACAGAGGTGGGCTGAGGATCTGGCCTCTAGAGTCTCCCAGGCTTGTCAGGAGGGTTAGGGTAACCATCAAAAGAGCTGATAGACTTGCTCGCTGGCTTCACCCAGTGAAGGAGAGGTGAAACCAGAGATGAATCTCAGGGAGCAGAATACACTTCTAGCATCTGCTCTCCCCACTGTCTCCAACTCCATGTCGCTACCATCTGAGACAGCTGCGGAACAGGATTCCCAGGGAAGATAGAAGGGGAGAGACAGCTCAGAGAAAAGGAAGGCTTTTCTGTCCTGCCCACCAGCTCTTGTATGAATGATCTCATTTCCCAAGACCAGCGCTTGTAATAGCCCATAATTACTTAATCATCCCCACTTTGCCATTTGTTCTCCACTGTAAGTGCCAGATAAACATGTTTATTAGGGAGATAGCTTAAGTTCATAGAAAAACCAAAAGAATTTGAACATTTCTTAATAGGAGTAGTTTCTGTTTTCATGATTGAGGTAACGTGAGAGGAAGAAAACTTTCACGAGAGAAGAAAATGGTTTCCTTCTCGAGACCAGTTTAGAAATTCAAACTTCACCATTGAGCTTTGTTCCAGTACTCTGAATCACTGTGGGGTACACACCAGCAAGGCTCAACCAGCATGTGGCCTGATGCTGAGCCCCGTGAGCCCTGAACCCTTCTGAGGCGAGAGCATGTTTGCTCAGGGTGGAAACTCTGCTCTGAGGTGGCGATGGGGTTTACTTGGTATGCTAGAGTCAGAACAGGAACTGCTGAGTCGGCGCATACATGAGGTAGGGACAGGTCAAGGTGTAGCGAGAACAAGAGAGAACATAATATGTAAGAGGAGACAAAGCTAAAAGGCCCAGTGAAATTCACCTAAAGAGCGGGCGCGTTTACAGGAATCTAGGCAGCGCATCTCATGGGTATATGGAAGATGCAGGCATGGGCAGTCAGGGATGGCTAGGCCATAGGGTTTTAACTGCAAAGGCAAGATCCTCTTGTGCATGTCACAAACTGCCTTAAATCCAAGAGAGAAAACAAGGGCGAGGACCTCCCCTAACTTTCCTAAGGAGGTACTGACAAGAGGGAAAAATTATGAGAAACAATTGACCTTGAGCCTGACACTACATCTTAAAGTTGTGGTATGATTTGGAGATTTCAGCTAAAAAAGTCACTTGATATAAAAAAAAATCATAAAAAATACTACCACTAATAATAAAATAAAAAGATACTGGTTATAAAGTAAAAATACAGAAAGCATACTCAGAGAACAAATAAACTTTTGTATTAAGGGTGGGGAAGAAATGAACAAGCAAAATCAAGTTTCTAGTTCGTCACTGTGGAACCCACCTTGGAGAGAGGCTTGTAGATCTTTCATGTTTTGGTCTAAAAGCTGCGAAGGAAGGAATCCAGAACTGATCTGGGGCTTGGGGTCTGGCTCTCCCTGGGCCCCCATGGGGGCTGGCTCCTTCAGCCGGTCATCTCCAAACACGGCAGCCCACTCTCTGCTGAACTCCCCTTCATCCAGGCTGGAAGCACTGAAGATCTCATTCAACAGCAGGAGGTCATCCTTATCCCCACCTTCGGGTTCTGGGGTCCCTGCCACGGGACCCAGGCAAGCTGGTGGAGGCAAAAGAGTACAAAGCATATGACCTCCAAGCTCGAGCCTCAGGAAGAGCTGTCATGGGGCTCAACAGGGACAAACTGAATGATGGCTAGATCTAAGGGAAAGTAACACAACAGATGTATGTATCTCATGACACGCTTGATTAAACGGAGGTCAAAATACATTTTGAATTCTATGTTTCCTTGTCCCCCTCATCCAAAGCAAATCCTGTTTTTGAGCATTATTAGAATTACACTGAAACATTTTCTACTACACACATGTGCGCACGTGCGCGCGCGCGCGCGCGCACACACACACACACACACACACACACACACACCCCTAGGGTTTGGGTTTTCCCTTAACATAAAAGCAGATTTGACAAAACATTCCCCAGGTCTGAAACGAATCCAGGGCTGAAAGCTGTGGATGATCTTGGTTCCTTGTTTGTAAGGTTTCCCAAATCTTCCCCCACAAGCCCTCAATCCACGCTGCCTGGGCTGGAGCAGCCAACAAACCATGCAGCAGTCTGTCTTGCCACCCAGGCTGGGGAGAAACCTCACCACACCCTGGCCCAGGGGAGCATGTCAGGGGATGCATCAACAACCAAGACAGATGTCTCTGCAACAACAGGGGAGCATGTCAGGGGATGCATCAACAACCAAGACAGACGTCTCTGCAACAGCAGTGGCAAGAAGCAGAGGAAAGGTGGATGTGGTTTGCCTAAGCGCAGCAAGCAGAGAGTGACAGGGCCACTTTGTGGGCCGCAGACATAAGCACTGACAGCTGGCAGTGAGCCCTAGTCCTGAGGGGAAGGTAGGTCCAAACCACCTTCAGCAGACCTTTGCCGGGCCCGAGAGCCAGCCTGCAATGTCAGGAAGCTGGGATACTACTCTGAAGTCATCAGCCCGGATGACTGCAGAGAGACCCAGTCTCACATCTGAACACTGAGCAGACACTGCCCAGTATTTACAAGGAGGATGGACACAACTCTCAGAAATCCCATGGCAAGCTCTGTCATTGAGGTTTTCTACCTATTTTAAGCCTGGGGCTGAGGGGTGTATCAAGCGTTGCTTCGTTTGTGGAATCTAATTGCCACTTGCAAACTGAAAACATTTTTATTATGTCATGGTTCCAATGTTTTTCTGAGCAACACTGAAATTCTGATGATCAGAATAAATAAAATTATCAGATTTTCCTCAAATATATTCATAGGTATGATGATTCTAAGGTTATTGTTTTAAAGAAAGCTTCTCTCTGTTCTTCTGCTGGATCTGTTTTCACCCACATGTAACATAAAGATCTAGAGATTTAGGGGATTTTTTTTGTGTGTGTGTGTGAACTCAGCAAACTGGCTATAAATCAAGAAGGGGGAAAAATCTAGTAACTTGTATCACTGTGGTTTAAAATAGTGGCAAAACATCACTTTAATCAGACAAGTGCCTAATTTAAGCATTTTTATTGTTTGTTATCAAAGACATTTGCAGCGAGACATAGCCTGTAGGCGTACTATGAGAAAAAGAGGCAATTTGGTTCTGTGAAGAGGCTTCCCTGCACAGCAGGAGCCAGCAGGCTGGGCAGGGAGGTAAGGCAGGCTGCTCACCTGCATGCCGCCATACAGGAGGACTCTGGGGAAGAGCACCCACAATGTATCAGGTGTGTCCCTCAACATAAGCCTTTACTTATGAATTCTCTCTTTCAGCTTCTCCCAGACTCACCGTCTTAACCTGTGGTTACTTTTCTAATCTCTGTACCTCCTCTTTTCTGCTGACATTGGAGTACCCAAACCATTTCTCCTGGTTTCCTTCTGGTCTGGTTGAAATCATATGATTACTGAGTCAAGCCCACATAAATGAGACCTGTTCAGTTGGACCTTGAGTGAATTAGCAATGCACTTTCCTTGGACAGCCATTTCAGTTTGATCTATTTAGAAGCCAGAACTGGGGAGGCGTCACTGTGTTGCCTGGGATGGCTAAGATCACAGTAAACACAGAACAACAGATCATAAGCATGGAGTCCTCTACACATACGCCGATTATAAAACTTCTATTTCATGTTTAGTGTTTAGGCTTCATGTCTTGATACTTAGCACAGACATGAGTGGCTTCTGCTAACTAGCATCTCTTCCCTTTCCTTCAGGTGTTTTTCCTTGAGAAGTGCACTGTCCCTCTGTGATCCTGGTCACCCAGTACAGGTGTGTGTGTGTGGCTGAGCAGGTCGGAGTTTGCCATCTCTCAGGCCACAGCGACTGACTCAGGATGACGTGCTCTAGAGGTGTCTTTGTATTTGCTATATGAAAAGTGAATGGAAAAAGACCCATCCTTCTTTGGGCTTCTCAGATCCAGAGATGTAAATCAGAGGCTGTTAGCGAAAAGAAAGTCAACATGCAGAGGAAAACAATGTCAAGAGCCAAAAACGGAATTTAGACAGCACTCAGCCAGTCCCTGAATCTTGCTTGAGTCAATATACTGCAGAACACCCTCAGTTACATGGCTGAGAGCACTCTAAGCAAAATTCCAAACCTAACCCATTTCAACACAGGCTTCCAACCTTATAACTAAATGAATTCTGTGCCTATCAAACACAAACACTTCAGTCACAGGGCTGAGAAAACAGTCTCTGGAGTCAGTCATAGATTCAGGTTTCGCCTCTACTGAAGTTTACCATTGAGTATGGTCTATTATTATCATTCTGCTTGTTTATTTTAAAATTTATTAATTAAAAGTTGCAAATAAAAATGTCATCACATCCTGGCTATTTAATAGTTAAAGCAATCCGCACAGTGAACTGCGCTCCTGTAAGAGAACTATTTAATAGTTAAAGCAGGCTGCACAGTGAACTGCGCTCCTGTAAGAGAACTTATTATGTAGCTAAAAGAAAGGAAACTGGCACTGACTTGAACCATAAAACACAGAAACCTCCTGATTATTACACTGATAATTAAGATGCCTGAAATTACTATGCATAACTTGTAAGAGAAACTTAATTACAAGTCCAAATGGACAGGTTTAGGTCTGCAACCACGCAAGTCGGGACTTGAGGAATGAAGATTGTCAGCAGGCCCCGGAGAGCTGAGCTCCTCTTATCTTCGTTAGAAACTACCACTCAACCAGAGACAAAGAAAGCATGGAGAGATGCCATAATGTCCTCAGGAGAAGACTGGTCAGCGTGTCCACCCACGCAGACCAACAAAGATGGCTACCGAGTTGTGGGCCACAACTTCCTTTGGCTTGGTGTCTCCAAATGTCTGCCTCCAATCCAAGTTTTCCAACTCCTGACCGCAAAGTCTTATCTTATCCTTTGTGGTGTGCATACTGGTAAGGCAGCCGCAGCTCCATGAGACGGCCTCCCACCCTGCTCCTTTGCCTACACCAACTGGGATATCATTCTTTGTCCAAACACTTGCACATGCTCTTCCTGAGCTAAGGTGTAAGGTAGCTCTCCCAGCGGTGGCATGCAGGATGCCCGCATGCTCTGCCAGGGCTGAGGTGGTAGTAGGCCACTAGCAATGTTGTCTCCCTGTGGAGGAGAACTGCCTTTCCTTCGGAACGTAGGGAGGGTTTTGTTTTGGTTTTTGTTTTTTCTGTATGCTGACAGAGAACTGACTGGGTTCTCACGCACAAACCAAGAATGTTTTGTGAACATGTGAGGTTTTCTACGGCCAGAACGCTCTTTGAGGTACCATGCAGACACAGAGGCAGAATGGTCAAGAAGCCAAAACCACTCCATATGGCTGTGTTGTTCAACACTGAGAAATATGAAGCCTAGGGCCTGGGAAACATTCCCTCGAAGAACTGGTCCTAAACCAGTGAGTTCTAGATTGTAAAAAAAAAAAAAGCCCAAAAGTAGAGGAAACTCAAGTTTAGGCAGAGTGTGGAAAACTGGTCCAGATAGTGTTTTTGAAATCATACTGAGTTTCATGACCTCAGCATAACGAGGGGCATAGAAGACGGAAATAACTACACAGACAGAAAGCGAGAACACAGGACAACAAAAAGATAAATGTCACTTGATTTACCTTCATCTGTGTGAAACAGGAAGGCTGACTTCTCTGGGTTTCTCCCTGTTCCCCACGCCCCACAGAATGACTAATATTAAAGGCCACAGGGCTGCAGAGCCGCTGAAACCCCAAACCCCACCACTACCCTCCTATCACCCAAAGGATGACAGGGGAAGACAGCAGAAAACCACCTGACACACTGTCCAAACAGAACCGTTTTCAGCCTCTGCTAACAGATTGTTCTTGTTTGGAATTCAAGAATGCTGCTTTCAAAAACTCCCTTCAGGTTTAAAAATAATAATAAACAAAAATCTCAACTGGCAGTGGCCGGGGTGGGGTAAGTGTTCATATGTGCTTTCTGAAAAAACAAAAGGAAAAACCAAGAATGCCAGACTGAGGAGGCACACACAAAAGCACCTGACTGTTACAACCCTCCACTTTACTATTAGCTTAGCAAGTCACCTCGCTCCTAACAGGACAGGATCAAGTCTTTAAGAATCTCTATAAGAATAATTCCATGTAAAGCACACTACTACACGATTATGAACATTTGTTTTATTATTTATTTGGTTTCATCAAGTAGAGTTTCATGTGGCCTGAGTTGGCCTCAAACATGTCATGAAGTCGAGGGTGGCTTTAATCTCCTGAACTTTAATCCTCTTCCTCCCAGGTGCTGGGATTCCAGGTGTTTGCTGACACAATCCTGCTTTCAGAACTTTATTTTAAAAGCATATGTCTTTGGGCGTTGTCTAACGTGTAAAGGATGTGTTCTTCCCAGCACTCTGAAGAAAAAGTGCATAATTATTTCATGAGGTGACCCAGGTCACCAGCATTTCCCAGAATGCTGAGAGGAAGGGAGGAGGAGTTTATGAGATGGAATTTAGTGTGTGTCCTGAGGCAAAGCAATCAGATCTCTCATGTGACAATAAGGATGACTGCAGGTGACAGCTCAGTGACTCTGGAGAAGCCAGGCAAAGTGGGATAGCACATGACAGCTATGGGCTAAAGGTTCTCACTAGACCTCTGCTAGCTGCTGAATGAACTCTCATCATTATACCTGGCCAGAATTTAGAAACACAAGCAGTAACAGAGCATGTAAAGAAAACAAACATGTTTTTGTAATAAAGACAATAGTTTTGTTCTGCTTTTTGATTGGCCTAGACCTTCTGTTTTTGGTAAAGGCTTAATGATAAGATT
Source organism: Ondatra zibethicus (assembly GCA_004026605.1). NCBI lineage: Eukaryota > Metazoa > Chordata > Mammalia > Rodentia > Cricetidae > Ondatra > Ondatra zibethicus. The sequence goes on from PVIU01006764.1 coordinate 35,497, forward strand.
TAGGAAGTTGAACTCATCAAATTTTCATCTGCTTTACACTACATCTTTTTGTTCAGTAGTATGTTATTGGGGGGAGGGCCCAACTTGAGGAACATAAAGATTTCTGCACGCTATAATTCATGAATCCAAGCCACATGTCATGTGTGGTATATGGTGACTTCAGATCCACTTTCAAGATCTTACAATGTCACCAATATTTTATTAAAATATTTTTATACGGTGTGGTCAAGCATTGGTTTTCTATTACTTTATGATTTAGTAGAAGAAAGTGGAGCTGGGGCTAGAGGTCCCAAGTCTTATAAAATCAGCCATCTTTGGATTAAGTGCTTTTAATTTCTTCACATCTAAAGTTTAGCGTACTACGATCCGCATTTTAATTCAGAGTTTAGACTGGCAGCAGCTCTGAAAGGACATGCATTCTGAAGTGAACAGAGCAGCAGCGTTCTTTTTTCTTCAGTCACCACAAGTTCTCCATGTGTCAAGAGCATCTTTATACTTGTGGTTTTAGCGCTGATACCACCCAGTGGGAGCCAGCGGAGAGCATCACTCAGGCCTACGGAAGAGCTGTGGGACAGCAGCGATAAAGGGACAGTGTGGCTTCTGTGACATTGCATTTGATTGGGGAGTCCTGTGACTCCATCTTTATGCCTGAGAACCAGTACTTGTATGAGGGAAGAGCACATCTAGCTTCATCTTTAGAAATAAAAGCAACGGGGCATGAAACTTGCTTTCAATAAGCAGATGTCAATCTTCATCTGACAGGCCCTAGCCTATGAGGAAGCTGTGAAAGCCAGCAGACTATTGCAAGCAGTAGCACTTCTGATTTAATTCTGTGAGGAGGTGCTGGCTTTGGGGCTAAGGTTGTCACAGTCTATCATTACTTTAAAAAAATTCCACATCTTTTTTTTTTACCCCTTACAAAGGGAGAGGAAGCAAGCATATGAACTCCTATTTTCTGTGTTTGAGTACGAAAGCTCTAGAAGGCTGGGGGGCATAGGAGAGGCACTTTGTTGTCAAGATGGAGTGTGAGCCAGTTTACAGAAATGGGGGTGAGTTTTTAAAATATAATATTCTATTATCTTCTATACTAGTATAACTATACTACCAATTCAAAAATCAAGTCTATTAAAATAATAAAATTAAATAGAGTTAGGAACAAAGGAAAAACCATATAGACAAGATTCTGGGGTTGGGAGGAATATCAGTCCATCAAAATAAGTTGGGTCATGCATACGATTATGAATACATTTATTAAATGTTAAGAGTTGTTGAAACTGGGTAACAGATACTTAGGGCTTGCTGTACTATCGTCATATCATTTTAGTAAGATTAAAATATTTCAGTACTCCAAAAATAATTTATAAAGGATATTTTTTATTCCATTAAAATGTTTTATTCTTAAACCAGAGGGGAAAGGTCCTTAGAAAAATGGGGGCTACGAATGGCAACCCACACTGTTTATTCATTCATTTCATTACTTGGTATGGTTTCTGGTTTACCAATCTGCATCATTTTGACGGAATATTGCATAGCATGATGCCTTCAGTAAGACATTAACAAGGCAAGGAGCCTTCTACCTGTAAGTCTATATTTCAAGTCCTGGGAAGTTCTTGGCAAAGTTGTAGTGGCTTTGTATCTTTGAAAGATTTTTTTTTCTCTAATATTCTGTGGATTCTGTCCATACCTTGATGGTTAATCTTGAGTTTTAACTGGACTGGATTGACAGCCATGTAGGAGACAATTAAGGACACCTCTAGGAATATCTGTGTTTCAGAGAAAACTAGACCATGTGGGCTTTGCCCTAATCAAGCTGACCCACTGACAGACTCAAATTTTAAATAAATAATTGGGAGGTGGTGGAACCGTGGAAGTGCTGAGATGAAGGAAGTGGCTAGCTGGGGGCGTGTCTTCATGCTGGTTCCTTCCTGTTGCTCCACTTTCGGGAGAGTGGCTTTTTCACCATGCTCTTCCTCCACAATGGTTTCACCTTGCCACAGAGTTAAAAAGCCAGCAGACCATGGACTGGAACCATGAGCCAAGATAAACCTCCCTTCCTTCCTTTAAATGTTTCTCCCAAGCATCTTTCACAACAGCACACGGTCTAAGAGGCCAAGTTCAGACTGAGCTGAATCATACCCTAGTTAACCGAGGTCCACAGGGTGGCTTGGGTCAGTTTCGATGCTGTAAGAAACCTGCACGATCAGGACAGAATGCCAATCTCCAGGCCAAGGAATTCTCTGATGTTTGGCTCAGAGTCTCAGGGGCATTTTGGACTCTTAGTAAATCATTTAAAGGAAACCTCTGTTTGAATGAAAAGCAAAGGCTAGGATTGATTACACAGAAACTACTCAGTTTCCTTAGATTGCCCAGTACCATGAGTGTCATCTAAATTCAGGTCCTGAATTCTCTTTTAGGTGGCTGTTTAGTAGCCAGCATAAGATTTCTAAGTCTGATGGACTTGGTTTTCTAAGGTTCAATAAACACACAGCACATTATACCATTTAGAGAACATTCCCAATCCTCCTTTCTCAACAAGCCATCATTCCAAGAGTATCCCTGCATCAGAAACCACAAAATAACCTTTTCATACCTGAGTTCCATTCTTGACAGTTACCTGGTGAAGCTACTATACTTGGTCCCATTTTACAGGCTTACAGAGTTTGTATATGAAGCAAATTAGTTAAGGTCGTTTATGAGAGGAACAAAATTCAAAATTCACACATATTTCATTTGGAAAGTTAGTTTTTCTATTACAGCATAGTACCTTTGTCATAATTTTCAGCTTTAAAAACATTGTCTAATTAAATAATAATAACATACATATTATATTTTGCTTGAGCATAGGTAAGGTAATTTATAATGACTGTCACCTAAATTTTTTGTTTATAACTGTAAAGTTATTTAAAAGATAACTATTGAATTTTCTTGCACCAATAAAAGAGAACTTAATTTAATCAAATTATAAACTTCAAAGAATGTGTAAATCTTACCTTCTTCGGGTTTCATGTCTAATAGTTCATCTATTGGTCCTTAAGAGAAGAGAAAGAAAACAAATTATCAGTTAATTCCATTTCACTTGGAGTTTGAGTAAATTATTAAAACTGGGAAGTCTGTCTTTAGATTACCTGCGCATGCATCGTGTGCAGAGCTTTTGTCTATAGAAGACAGAGTACTTTCCTCTTCTTCAGCTGAAACACAACACATGCAGTTGGTTATGAGTATCCCACAGTGGTACATTTTTATAAGCTATGTGTGAGGTAAATACACACTGTTAGAAAGCATGAAAAGTCTCAGCTAGCTCATGTAAGGCAGTGCTCCTCAGTTTACCCTTTAGATCAGCTATTTGGCTCTCAATGAATTTAATTTGGAGTCTGTTGATTCCCAAATTTAAATCTGGAATTTCAATTTTATTTAATTCATTTAACTAAATTTAAATTCGACATTTCCAAAGAATCTCTGTTTTGTTTGATAGATAAACCACACGATACTCTATTACATCGTTCTATTTTCACCCATGGAAAATGAATGACAAGTCATCGGCTATTACTCCGTAGCACTAACAAATATTAACTACATAGGCCTGGCTAAAATGAAAAATGGAATACTGAATTCTCAATAAAGAATCTTTAGTTTTTAAAGACTGAAAACCCTGTATTCTCTAATCCTGAGGAAAGCTTCAGAGATGATAGAAAGACCAGTAGACGCTAAAGGCATGCCTGGTGGGTAAGGCTGCAAGTCGGTGGTAACAGAAGGCTCGGGAGCAGGTAATACTTTGTATGACACATTAACGGAAGAAACAGGTCATTTCATACTTATAATACCTATAAAATATAGAACACTAGAAGGGAAGATTATATCAAGTGGACTTTGAGTGATAAGGGGGCTTCTATTTAGGCTCATTGATTATATAAACACCACACTGTGATTGGGTGCTGAGTAGCATCTGCAGGGACTAAGGGACATGGGGAAACGCTGACCCTTGAACAAACTGTGGCTCACAATAAGCAATCAAGTGTGGCTATACATGTGTGAGTAGGCACATGACAGGACTCAGTTTGCTCATGTTCACCCCTCACCTACAGGCTATATAATCTCCCTGCTTTAGTTTGGATGTATGACTTCTCCTGCCTCTATCTCTGGGACTGGAGAACTCACTGGGAGTTGCTTTGCTTAAATAAACCTGTTTTTTATTTTTTCAATTTAGCTTGAGCTTGCTTGTCATAAGAGAAACCTATTATCGTGATACAGAAATTAGTACTCAGAGCAGCTCAGAAATCCTATCTCCTGGAAAGGGCGGCTATCTGCCATGTCCCACCACATGGAGGATGCCGAGTTTCTGAGTCAAACCACACAATGTCTCTTGGTACTACTAAAGGATTGGCAGCACTAATATCAGAGACTACAGGAAGCAGATTAATATAGCCTTTTCTTAAAATGGAAAAAAAAAACAACCGAGAGGTAATTTACCAGAAAGAGAAACAAGGTGTGCATTACAGCAAGGTCTCTGAAGCAATCGAAATGGAAATTAAAACTTACCCTTACAAGGAGAGGATTCTTTGTGCTGGTTCTCATCCTCCAAAGAAATTAATCTTTAAATAAAAAGAAGGCCGAGTTACACAGTTCTGCAAATTTATGTTTATGGTATAGCTATATTCTTCAGTGCAGTATCTATTTCTTCATTTACCACAACCCCTGCCCCCCCCCCCACGACAGGGGTAGAGGAAGAGAGACGGAGACACAGAAAGAGGAGTCATTTGTATGGCATCTATTTTCTGAGGAAGAAATAGCACTGCTTGCTTTTTGTAATACTGCACAGCATCTTCATACATGAGTATGGCTTCACCATAAGGCACATACTCCGCCAACATCTTGATGGGCACATAGGGATAACTGCAGTGCATTTACATAGCTATCGCTATGAAAAGCTATAGAAAGAGATGGCTTGGCAGTGGTTAATTCTGTATCCCTGGTGCTAAAGAAGATGGTAAACTACATAGAAGTCTGAGGGCAGGGTCCCTCCCAAACCCAGGTGCGCTTGCCCGTTGGAATAAACTCTTCCCAGGACTTTGCAGGCGGACCCTCCAGCACCCCACACCCACTTGGTACTTCCTAGCATTTACCTGCTATTTCTGAACAAAACTCCTCATAACTTTCTACTGTCATTTAAAATAGTGTCTGGTATGCTTTTGGAGCTCTCAAAGGAGACGTGAAAAGACACTTGAGAAACCAGAATTGGTGAAAGGCAACACGTCGAGAGACTCCTATGCAGTTCTCTTCTGAGTAAAGATGAATGCTTTATTTGGATTGCATTCACTTATATGTTAAAAGGATGCTGTGTGGGACTTACTCTGGTGTGGCCTCTAATGGGGTTCACCACAGTACCTTACCATCCCCAAGCATTCTCTACACAGTGTGGACATGGGTAAACTGAATACATGGTGGATCCATGGGAGAAGGGCTTCCACAGAGACAGCGCCTACACTGTGCCAGCATGCAGCAGGCAGTCACTGGATGCCCCTTGCCAGGAGGCAATTGTGCAGGTCCACATCACAGCCTACAGTCTGTTCAACTATGAAAAACTTGTCTGTTTTCTGCACCAGAGAAATTTTCCAGGGTTTTCTTTAAAATTAAAAAGGGGCTAATGTTGGGAGCAGATATTTCTATGAAATTAAAAACATATCCCCAACTTTCTGAGAACTAGAGTAAAAATGTCAGCTTGTCTAACCAGAAAGCTGTCATCTAAATGTTGGAGGTATGTAGACAAGGCATGGAGTAGGGAGTGATGGCTCCTGTGCTTTCCTAGGCCAGCTGGTCCAGAGCAACTGATTCTACAGTCCACCCGTCTCCGTAGACCAGGCCGCACATTCAAAGTTCCTTCTCCCTAGGTAGATTAGGAATCAGGTGCCGTTTGCACTGCATAGTCACTTTCGTGTTTCTAAATGACGGCAGCTGAGAAATGGAGGCCTGGGAGCCACTTCCTCCTGCACTCTGGGCTCTCCTCTGCTTCAGAGAGGAGAGCAGAGAGCCAAATGGTGAGGGGGGAAAAGGTCACTATCCCACACATTTCTAGACTACGTGCATGGCTAAACAATTTCATAAGCCATAGACTTCAAGAAGAGGAAAGGTGGGGGGATTCCCGTCGAGGATTTCTTGTGAGTGCTGATGACAACAGATAGGGCCAGAACCAGATAGCAGAGAGCACATGGAGCCGTCATGGGGACACCTGTCTGTCTTTCCCAGCCTAGAAACTCTTCCCAAGGCAGCAGGATGGTGAGGACAGGGTGACCCCTGGGTGTCGGTGGGCTCACTGGGCTGGGCTATGAGGACTGCACCAGCTTCACCTGTGAGAAGGATGCATGCATCAAAAGGAAGGGCTGGGGACTTACTGCTTAGGCTCCTGTGCAGCCTCCAGGCTCTCCCTCCGCGGGGTGCTCTTCTTCCCTTCTTTCTCAACTAGTTTTTTCATAGGATCTTGTAAGCTCTTGATCATAAGTCACAGGTAGAAAGAAAGAGAGAAAAAATGGGGGAGGGGGAGAGAATGGTAAAGAAAAGTCATCAGTAAAAATATTCACCCGCCGTCAGTGCTTGTACCCACACCCGCGGTCGGAGGTTTGCGAAGGTTGCCCCGCTCAAGTGGCCACAGGTAAGGCTTTCTATGGTGAAGCAACAATGTTCTCAGAGAGTTCCAAGAATTCCAGCTTACAAAGGAGGGTTGATTTGCCACGGGGTTTGTTTTCCCCTTTGGGGTAAGTTATTCAGAAAAGGCCTTTGGTCACTGTGAACTTTGCTTCCCAGCGACAGCATGCAGCTAGGATAAACAGGGCATTGTGCCTGTAGCCCATACTCTGACACAGCAGCCGCTCCCTGCTGCCTCCCAGGCTGAGATGACTATATTTGATGTGTAATTTTGTTTGTTGTTTTGCAGTTTAAGATCCATCTTTAAAAATAGCAGCTAATGAAAATCTATTTTTTTAAAGAAAAGAACAAAATAGCATCCTAACATATTCTGACATATTAACTCCCACAGAAGGACAGAGCAGGTGTCTCCCCAAGTCTTTGTAGATTAAAAACAGGCAATAGACTTTACTTTCTTTCTTCTTTGTTTTGGTTGGCACATCATTTCCTAGAGCTACTGTTTTAAAGGTTTATTAAACATTTAAGGGAAGTTTTTGTTTTAAAGAAGCAAGTCCCTACAAACTACACACCACTAGCAGAGACCCAGAAAGAGAAAGCAAATGTTTCTTTAACAATGAATAATGATGTACACAAAACCTACCAAGACAAAAGGAATATCTCAAGACATTCATCTCTCTTACATTCTCAGAGCTCCTAAAGTCCAGGTGGCCCATCCTCTGGGCCGCCCTGCCTTTCTGCTCTCATTCCTGAGTTCATTTCTCCGCGGTGACACGCAGAGGAGGCAGGCAGGCTTGGGGCCTGCGCAGATTGATTAGTGATGGCTGACTGGAGGTCTGGATGAAGAAGCTAAAGCTGTGTCCAGGCAAAGCATAGCCGAGGCTGACTTTGGAGTCTGCTCCGGACACCAGATGGATACTGGTGCCCCCCCCCCCCAACTGCCAGCCTAGCTCAGTCCTCACACTGAGTAATCTTCCTAAAATATCCATGTCATCATACTACTTGTTCTCAAGAATTTATAATAGTTCCTTATTTTTCTCCATGCCTAATCTACAAACGTCTCTCTGCTTGATTTTAAGTAATCTAAATGTGACGCTACCTTCACTCGCTCCTGCTGCTTCTCGCTGTCTGCAAACCACACACTTTTATTCAGTTACAGCCATCTCCTTGGAGTCTTCCCTATGCTCATTGTTCCTGTCTCATCTTTGTTCTTCCTCCTTGCTCACCCTCAGAAATCCCAAGTCCTTTCAAAGCCCAAATCAATTACTGCTACTTTCTACACAACTTCACTGAGCACTCCAGATTTGAGAACATCCTTTTGACACCAGGTTGCATCTATAATTTGATTATGGTATGCCTTTTTATAAATACTATGTACTTTCTTAACCAATATAATTTGTGTATAAAAACAGTTTAGAGTTGAAGATATAAAATATTTTACATGTTGTGAACAATTAATATTAAAATATATGAGTGCGCATTCACTCACCAATATTCTAATGTACAATCAAGGTTTTTATATCTATTTTAAACATTTATTTATTTTGTAGGTGGGAGGTAGGGGTGTGCCACGGTGCACGTGTGTAGGACAGGGGACAACTTGCAGAAGGAGTTTTCTCCTTCCACTGCATGGGTTCCAGGGAATAAACTCACCTTGTGAAGCTCGGCAGCCAGTGCGAGCCTTCGAGCCATCTTGCTATCCAAGGTCTCTTCACTGAGTCTATGTCCTTGATTTAAGTTCTGAGGCATTTTAGTGCATAAAGCCTGTCTGTGCAGCATTGCCATTATCGTTAATGACTCCCTGCCTCTGAACATTAACTCGGTACGTTCATTCAACCAATAGGTTTTGCGTGTCTACCATGTGAAAGATGTCATTTGGGATTTTTAGGACACCAGTGAGAAGAAAAAGTGTTAGCAAGTGACGTGCTCAGGCAGATCATTTAAACAGGGAGACAAAAAATGATCAGATTATTTCAGTGAATGGGATGTCCTCTCTTGGGGATGGCACTGATAGTTAAATGACAAGAAGAAACCAGTCATGGACAACTAGGTGAGAAGAGCAGCTTGAAGCAAAGACCCAAAGGTAGGAATAGTGTGCCCTCTGTGAAGAAGCCACGCTGGCTGTGATGTAATCGGCAAGAGTAAAAGTTTCAGGAGATCCCATCACGTGGCCAGCAGTGCCTCACAGGGAGAACATTCTTTTCCTCAGCTCGTCCCCATTGGCCATTCTGCCTCCTTTGTTCCCTCACACTTTGTATCTGTTTCTCTAATGCATGGCAACTACACACAATACATGGTCATTGGCTGTGGACTGGACTATGAGGGGAAAATGCTACCAAGGGCAGGATTAGAACAAATGGCACAATGGATCTGGACTGTGCTCTAGATGGCTTTGTTTTATACACTAAAACATCCAGTAAAAGCAGTGTGAGAATGTGTGGGTGTGCAAGTGTGTTGGAAACGTGTCACCAAAAGTGGGAGTTCATCAGATGTCAAGCGCATATTTTTTTCAATACATTTGCCAATCATGACAACACACACACACACCCGCTAACAGAAGCTTTATTCTCCATAGAATGGTTCAACTCTGGTCAGAGTGAAGGCAGAAGTATTTTTAGCCAATGTTCTGATGGCTCCCAGGACTCACTTTTAGATCCTATGACACTTGTCCAGACCTCCTGGTTCGCTCAATTATCTTCTCATTGTGTTTCCTTTGTGTCAATCAACACTGGGCAGCCCATGGCCACGTCTGCTTCAGTGGGCTGCGTCTAGCTGCCTCGGCCCTTGTCTAAAACCCCAAGATGCCCTTGACAGTTCCATGGTTCTCATTTCTCCTGTCTCCAGCCCACCTCCCCTCCTGACCACACTTGAGCAGCTCTCAGACAATCCCATTGTAATGTAAACCACTCATTGCTTCTTTTCAAGCCCTTCCCCTGTTGGGCCATTAGCAGGGACTCAATTGTTAGCTCCCTGTCACCACAGTCACACTTAAGACACTATTGTGCTTTCCCAACAGAATAGCTGCAGTTCCAATTGCTACTTTAATTTACTATTAATAATTCCTGTGACAATTGCTCTTCTCTTCCTACATTACTATTGTCCTTATGATAATTTAGTTTCTGCAGCTTGGGAAGTGCTACATATGTACTTGTTGGTTGAAAAATTAATCTATATAATGCCAACTTTAAAAATTAGATCTATTTAGCTAAGAAACTTAAAGGTTCAGGCGAATACTATAAAGAGGCCTATAAAACCACCAGGAAAATTAATAGTAAGCACATCAGCTTATTTATTTGCTTTGAGAATTTTGACTGAAGGAGAATATTGTGTTCACACTCATCAGCTTATCTGAGATACAGTTTGCATGTCACAGAATTCAAACATTTCTAAAGTTGTAAGTCAAAGATTTCCAATACATTCACAGAGTGGTACACTTGCCAGCATGACCAATTTTAGAACACTAGCAATGGGCAAGTCTGAAGTAGGACTTGTAGATCAAACAAAGTGACATCAAAAAGACAAAAAGCAGAATTATGCATGAAGCTTGTTTCTCAGGAAAGATGGAGTATGCTGAAAGGAAAAAAAACTCTAAAAGCAAGTTCAAAGACTCGCATCCTGAGTCCACCTGAAAATTAGTTTCCGGTGTGACTGTCCAGTGCACAGTATTCTGAAAGATGGAATACTCTCCTGCCTCGAGCAGAGGCCACGGGGAGTGGGTAAATGGTTTGGGGGAGTTTGGGGTCAGGGATGTTGGAAATGAACTTTTCAGATTATTCTGAAGTTCACAATTTAGATTAAAACAAAACAAAACACAAAACAAACAAACAAACAAAAACCATCTGACCCCACAGCCCCTGCAGAAATCGTGAGTGACAGCATTTTCTGAATGTCATCACGCTCAGACAAAATGAACAGAACAGGTCTGGGGCTGTGTGTGAAGAAACAGACATCAGACAGAACTATTTCCAACTGCTGGCCGGCAGAAGCCACATTTGAATTCGTGGCCAGAAATGAAAACTCCAAAGCATTCTGCTTCTAAACCTCAACCCACTCAGCCCTTTGCTCAAACTGCCTGTGAAAATCACTGCATATTAGCAGTGCACAGTGTCACCCCCTCACTGGAAGGTTCTCTGTGGATTACAAGGCTTTTTCAGACCAAGTAACCTTTCCCTGGTCAGGCTACAACAACAGGCTAGAAGTTACCGTCAGTGCACAAATGGCTCCAGGAAGCACACACACATATACAAGATCAGCGTGACAAAGGAAATGTGCAGACCCAGCTTGCAAACGTGTCTTAAAAAGGAAACAGCTTAATATAATAAAGGGAATTACTACTTCCTGTATTAGGAAAATAAAAGCAACAGCAACATTCATCTGAAAGAAAGCAAAACTACTCAATGAAACAAATTCCTGAGACAAAAGGCCAGCAGCCAGTTCTAATAACCCAAATTTAAGCCCAACTTACACAACGGAATAACATTTCCTGTAGTTCTTAATTAGACGCTTTATTTTCTTATGCTACTTTCCATTAATTATACTATACACAAATGAAGGTGCCAAATAATTGTCAAAAAAGGGAAACAAAAGCACTTAAAATAGTTTCGTATGGTCAAAAGATGCTGCATTCAGTTGGGTGTGTGTATGTTTGTGTGTATGTAATTAGTAACACATGAGGAATAAAAAGCAGAGGACATGATGTGCACCAGCCATGCGATTCCTGGACATTTAGAACATATGTCCTCCTCTCACTACCACACACTCTCTCACCCGGACAAATGATACCACAAAAGGAATTCTACTAATCTAGTACGAGAGCTAATTGGGAACTGAACTGTAGAACAACAGAGCAAAGTAAAATTAGAGGGGAAAGCCGTCATCAGAAGACAAATAATCTTATAAAGTAACATGGGGAATTGGTGGGGGGACGGCATCACAGTGTGCTGGAAAGAGGCGGTCTTTGGAGATAAATCAAGCAGTGCTTTGACATGAACACGGCTCTCAATATTCTCAGGCCTCAGTTTACCCACCAGATCATGGAGATAATTCCATGGATATACTTTTAGGGACCATTAGAAGGCTAAACTGGGAGAATGCATAGTACCAAATAGTACAAATCTTTCTGGTCAGGACTCTGAAGGATCTAAAGGGAGCCCAGTGGGTTCAGTGGTCATCTTGTGGCAGGTTCTACACTCTGAGTTCACACTCTCAGGCTTCAAAGAGCCTCCTAAGCGTCGCTGGTTTCCTGGCATGACCATGGAGACTCAGAGAGGTGAAGTAACTTGCCCCAGGCCACTCAGCCACAGACAATTAGAAGCTAGACTTGAATTCATCTTTAAAACTGCACTATTTAAGAAAACGTCTAAAGGAACCAAGGCCATTTACTCCATTTGCCCTTTAATAAGAAGCGGTGAGGACGGGAAGCGGATGCCATTCCACTTTCTTAAAGAGGAGCCACACGTTCCCAGGCATTTGAGGGGCTGCCACATAAATTATAGTTTTCATCTACAAGAGAAAACTTCAAAGTATTATTTTTAATTGGAAGTTATGGCTGTTCTTCTTAAAGGTGGCATTTCTGCTTTCTCCTGTTCACCTGCTTCACAGCCAGAAGTGCCTGTGGGAAGCAGGCTGCAGCATGGTGGTAAATGCCTGAACTCTGTTCCCAGAGCTATTGCATATGCCAGAGCTGTGGGCACATTACTAGCTGTCTCTGGGCTCCAGTTTCATTTGAAACATGGGAATAGGACTGAACATACCCATGTGTTCCAAAGATAATTTGAGGGTTAACAAAACACAGGCGCTTTCTATAAGCTAATGCTTGAACCTAACAGTGCTATTAATTGCAACCTCAACCTAGGTACGTTTAAGACTCACACATATTGTATGAAAACGCTCCTAGACATTATTTCATAGCAGGCCGTCTGGCACAGAATAACTACCTAAACAGTTGGGGGTATTCTTTTCTTTCCTGCAAAGAGAAGTTAGGGAACAAGTAAGGTAGGGCAGAAGTCCCACCCTGTTGTGAGAAAAGCCCGAGTGGCCAGCTGCCAGGGAGAAATCATGCCAATCACCATAAGGCAGAGCAGCAAATGACAAGCGAAGCTCTGGCTTGCTCTGCTCAGATTTCAGTGGTGGCCCTGGTCAGCTCATCTATTCCCTCCTCCCCAATGACTGGGGTATGCCCCCAAATCTGTTCTTTCCAATCGTCTGGCCTGGAACAGCTCGGAAAAAAGAAGAAGGAAAAAGCATTGCTAGGAACCCTGTAAAGTAAGGACTCTGAGAGAAAATCTTTAAAGTATAAAAAAATATTCTGGATGCTTGCCACGAGTAATTGCCTTGTTGGGACTGTTAACTAAAATAGCATTGCAGAGATATTTACCCAATTTTCATAAAAACTATTATGGCATTATTTTCAAAGCAAGTTGCTACAGAGCCATGTGGTTTGTTGGTGATTGGCTGAGAAGCGTGGAGGTGGGTGGAAGAAGGCTGTTCAGCATATGCATTTGAGAAAAACAAAACTTAGAAAAGGATGTTTTTGTCTTTTGAAACCTACGAGTATTTTGGTCTCCAGGATGATGTTCCATGCACCAGAGCTGGGACCCACACCCTAGAGAGAAGAAGGGACAGCCACAGCTGTTCCAGTGGTATTTTTGAACATGCTTGGAGCTAAGTTTTTAAGTTCAGGTTTCCTTAGAGGTAAATGTTGGCACACACCAAGTGCAAGTTGCAAATTCAATTGGTATTGGTTAGAGCTAGCCGGGCTAATGAATGGCACACCCTCCTGCCTTCTGGCTTCCCCATTCCTGGTGGGAATTATTTGAGAGCAGATCAAGGCCTGTGGGATTGAAAGACAGGTTTGGGAATAGACACTGCCAGATGTCCAGTAGAAACCAGGGAGGGCGTGGGCTAGGTTGGTCCTCACTGAGGTCTGGTAAGGTTTGCCATTGACAACCTTGCCTGTGAGACTGGCTGTCAAACTAACAATCCGAGATGAAAATGGTAAGAAAATAACCGAAATTGGGCTGCTAGACCTAGTAACCCCAACAAAACCTCTTCCCAGATGCTCTCTGTGGATGACTTCATCCGCAGCGTCACCACTGGTGATGGTAAAGGCGTTTGCTATGCCTCCCACCCCTGCCACTGCCACCACCATCTCATCTGCCGTCACCACCACCGTTGCTATCACCCTCACCACCAATACCCCTATCACCACGACCTCCTCCCCCACTCCCACCAGTCTCAATAACAGCAACGCCACTACCATTATAAGCCAATACCCACAACAACACCAACAGTCCTCACTTTCGTAGCCTCTTCCGCCATCTCACTTGTGCCAACTCCCTCAGCAGGAGCAGCTCCTCTACCCCCACCTCATCATTACTGCCTTTACCTCCACTGGCACAGCTGGGCATTGGCAGGGTTGGGCTGGCTACCTGTGCTCTTATGTGCTTTATCATCTTATCTGAAAATGTGAAGAGCAAAGGGAAAAAGTCTAGGGTTTGTTCCTAAACCACTGACAGGAAGTGTATCACAGGGCTATACCCTGCAGCTGACCATTTCTGTTAAACACAAGCACTTTGATGGCTTTAAAAATAAAACTGCATCCAAGCACTCAGGTGTGCAATGAAAGGAGTGTGGGTTTCAGGCCAGCTTGGACTACATAGTGAAACACTATCTCACATTTTTAAAAAATGTGCTTTAATCATACACACCTATAATCCAGTACTTGGGAGGCTGAAGTAGAAGGCACATGAGTTTAAAGTCAGTGCAGGTTTTTAAGATTCTGTCTTAAACAAATGAAAATGAACCTCAATAGCCCTGTAATACAAACAAAGTAGGACATGCAGACTTCAACTCACGTTCAGAAGTGTGTGTCCACTACTGTGTTGTAAAGGGCCCAGACCTCAACCTCTGTTGTAAAGGGCCTAGCCCTTACCCTAATGCCCCTATAAAAAGTCCAGCCCCACCCACTGTCTGAATGCCGGGTAGGGAAGGAATGGAGATTGATGTAAATGGAACTGTAGATGCCAGGATAAGCCACTTGACTCCTCTGTGGCTGTCGCCTGCCCTGGATGCACGGAGAAATGCACAAGGGATAGCCTGGAAGGACGAAGCAAGCAACCACATCCAAGGGCTGCCAGCTTAAGAAGGCACTTCCCTCTAATGAGACAGAATTCCATTTAGTTTCTAAAAATGCTTTAAGCCCTAATCCAAATTGCTCCCCCAGAAAAGGGACAACATTTTCCAGATCCAGCAAGTAACATTCTATGCCTAGCCCCAGGACGTGATAATTCTTGCCATGTGAAAGGTATTCCTAGGTTTGGAATCAGTGTAAAATTAATACATTAATGGTAATTCATATAAACTATGCATGTTTAGTAACATTTTAATGAATCAATGAGGATTTGTTGTTTGAAAGCAGAAGCTTGGGAAAACTCACCTTTTACAGGCGGCCACTTGGGGTTAGAATGTTTCTGTTTTAGTGGGAGTTGATTTAGAATGTTTCTGTTTTAGCTGGAGTTAGAATGTTTCTGTTTAAGTGGGAGTCATTACAATGATCAGATTAGCATTTTTGTGTAATTACATATGAAAGCTAAATTTTCTATAACATTGAATGTTAAAAACTTATCCTGAGATTGAAATGATCCTAACCCCTCCCCAAGGTACTATCACTATAATCACTTCAGGACTGGACAGAATAGTAATAGTTGTTCCATAAAAGCATTTCCAATAAGTGGTCAAAACCATCACTTTAATATTTTGAATATATGAGGTAGAGATTCATTTTATAGTGAATTTATTTCACAAAAGAACTATTATATATTTCTTAGGGGAAGGTCTATTTGAAGTTCCAGGAGCATGAGTTGTATCCATATATTTCTGCTGTAATAAAATCTCCCTCTCAAACAGGACACACCAAGTGTTTAACACATTAATTATCATCCTTCATCAAGCACAAAACTAATAGTCAGGAAATACAGCTGCAAAGGCCCAATTACCAATGCACTCAGAATATACCCTGAAGCAAAGAAAACAAATGGCCCGCTTTGCATTACTAGACCTTGCTTAGCAAGCCTCTCCTAAGACAATGTTCTCTTTCCTGTCAGAATCCCAAAAGGCATTTAAGGGGCTATTTGCTTATGTAAACCTGGAGGACAAATTAATTGTGAAAACATTTATTTATATTTCAAAATACCCATTATCATTATAGAATGCCATTCTAAAACTATAGGTTTTGAAAGATCATTTGGATGAAATGGAAAATTTTACAAATACAGAATTCTGGATATTCAAACAGCATCATCATACTCGATCAGGGCACATAGGGAATTAATGTATTTCCCTTTTACATTTTATGGCATACAATTTGATACACAAGTATGTCTATCTATAAAAAATAATGACCTGTATATAACAGGATTCTATTATGTCCAGTGGGAGTCCACATAATTATCTATCAGCTTGTGTTACCACTGAAAGCCTAGATCAATGCCATTCTTTTCATGCTAATGAAAGAACAGCCTATTTAATGAGTTTTTTGGATACTTATTATTAATTTGACTGTAACACCATTATATTTTAAGAGATATATTTATCCTACATTATATCATAAATAATCTATGCCCTATTATTTAACTATAATTTAAGGGAGGGTCAAGGGATATAAAAGCTGTGTGCCCAAAATATTTATAATTATGTCCTAAATCACTACTGTCAAACTTTCACTAAATTTCTGCTCAGTAATACTCTGACATAAGCAGTACTATCCTTTCTGCAGGGTGAACAGCACGGTAAAAGATCACAGATTCTTACTTTCCTCAGCCCAGGAAGCCAGGATACACATGTGTTCTTCCATGCTGGGGGAACGACTCCAGCATCCGGAGTTCATACTGTCATTTGTATGCAGCAAACTCACACACTGGAAATTTTTTAATTATATTTGAGGTCGGGGCTATTTCATTTGTCTCCTGGCCAATTTATATTTCAAAAGACAGTAACATTTGGTACTGGATAAAAATTAAAACATGTGGGCTTGGAACACAAGTTAACAGTGGAGTGTTTTTGCATGCGGTCCTAGGTTCAATCCTTGATAGTATAAAAAGAAAGATGAACTAGCAACAACAACAGAACAATCAGGATGGCCCAGAAATGTCCCATGGAAGGGTGGTCTGAGGTCTGCTCAGGCCAGGCTAAGAACTGTGGGTAGCTTGAGCTGCAAATGTAATCTGCCTTGCTCAGGAGGATGACTTCCTAAGCTGCTGAGCACATCTGTAAATCACGAAGAAGAAAAGCAGCTGCGTCCAACAGTAACATTGCCAGTGTGACAGAGGCTGCTTGCTGACTGTGCACGGGACATTTGGCAGATGACACACAGACAGGATGGATAAGAAATGAAAAGCCTCTCCTGGCAAGTGTGCACAGTTGACAGAGTGAAACAGTGCATATTCACCAGGAGGCATGTCCGTAAACACCAACTGAGCAAGGCAGGGACTGTGAGGAACAGGCTCCATGGCCAGCTGTCCTTTCTGGGTCAGCTTGGATACCGCTCAGGGCAAGTGGACACTCCTTGGTCCCTCTTGAGACCTTCACTTTCACGTAAGGTCTTTGAAGACTTCTACTTCAGTATTTTTGTAGATTTGTAGGTGACTTGTAAACATTTAAAATCAAAGATGCATTTTAAGGCAAAGAAAGAAGCTATAGATTTTTAATGTTTTCTTAGCAAAGTGGACCCTTATAAATTGCATTAAAAATTAGAAGTGAGTAATTTCAAGGTTTGCTTTTACAAGTTCGTGCCTGATAGTTTTCTTTCAAATATACAACCCAACAACAAAGCACCCACTGTTCTCTCCCATCAATTCTTAAAATCCTTCTGGAATGAAAATCACTTTCTTATCTTGATGTGCATTCATTTCTAGCAACCATTAGGGCAAGATAATTCCAAATCAGTTTCAATACTGAGAATCAGACACTGCACAAATCCCTTTTGAGGCAAGAATCCTTGGGTTTAATGTTGCTCTTTCAATTAGAAAATATTACTATAGTCTTATGGAAAGTTCTAAACCTATGTTGAATATAACTTCAGAATAAAGGGATAGTTTTCAGAAATAATGGAGGAAATAAACATATCTTCTCAGATGAGCATATTCAGATTTAATAATTAAAAAGTAGGGATGTAGTTCAGTCATAGAGTGATGTAGGAGGTCCTTTTGTCTATGTGTTGCTTTCATTGGTAGGTAAAGAAACTGCCCTGGCCTGTTGATAGGGCAGAACTTAGGTAGGTGGGGAAGACGGAACTGAATTCTGGGAGAAAAAAGCAGAGTCAGAGAGACACCATGGATGCCGTCCTCCAACAGTAGAGTATGTACAGTCTAGCATGTACAAAGCCTAAATTCCAACCTAGGTAATGAGAAAATAAAACTAACCTAAACAAAAAGTAATTAGTTACTTGTTCTTGAGAGATCTTGCTTCAACAATGTCAAATGAGTATGGATTATCATGATGTATAATGAGAGGCCCAGTCAGAGGCATAGCTGTCCCTGCCTTGGGTTTGCCTAGCAATCCAAACAAAACTGCCCTTTCACAGATTTGCTAGTTGTCTCTCTGGTTTTCATACCTTTAATGTCGTGAATTCATATGGTTGATAACCTCTGAAGCTTTCATGAATGGCTGCCATGGTGTGAGAAGTTTTCTCCCAAAAGTGGAGCAGAGTAGTCTGTAAAGAAAGATGGTAAGATCACTAATGTCTCAAACGCCCAGTTCTGACCCTGGTCCCCAGAGAAGTAGTCTTATCTATGACTTTCCAGGTTGTCTCATCTGATTTGCATTCATCTTTGTACCTGTTTCTCCCATAGTTCACTTAGACTTGGTATGCCATCCAACTAAATTTCTACCAGTGCTTAGGTTACTCCTACCACCTGGACCCTCACCTCTCCATCTTCTTTATCCCATTCAGACCATTCTCCAAAACCCAGGGCTAACATTCATCTCATTTGATTTCTCCCTCTTCAAAGTCTCATTGGCATTCTTTTCCTCTTTCTTTCTTTCTTTCTTTCTTTCTTTCTTTCTTTCTTTTCCTCTTTCTTTCTTTTTTTTTCTTTCTCTCGAGGGGGGTGGTAATGGCGAGACAGTCTCATGGTGTGTCCCTGGATGACCTGGAATTTGCCTTGTAGACCAGGGTGGCCTTGAACTCACAGAGATCCACCTACCTCTGCCTCCTGAGTGTTAGGATTAAAGGTATGTATCACCATGGCATTCTTAAAAGTTTTTTCTGCTTAGAACATCTTTTCTAGGGGTTTAGGAAATACAATAAAATATTATAGTCTCCAGTTTTCTTTGAATTCTTTGAGGAAAAGAAATTGGGTTATAATAATTTTCACTTTCCTACAATACTGAGCATCTGGTGTTTCACACTCGTTTGGAGTCATGAGCACTGAGGATAGACACAGGGCTGCACTGAAGGACCTCGGTGTCAAGAGAGACAAACCAAAGGTGCTAAATAATCACAGCATGAGGCATGGAGCATTGTGCTAAAGTGATCCAGAGAAGACCTGGAAAAGGCAAGGGGGAAGAAGAAAGGTATTCCAGGCAGAAAGGACCCACAAAGTAAGTGCAGGGAAATGGAAAATTCCACTATGTGTACAGCACATAGGGACTATAGTGATGATTAAATTGCAGGGCCTTGAAGGGCAGAGAAGAGGATACATTCAGAATCCATGATGCCCAGGTCATTCTTTCCAACCAAACACAGATTTTCCCATTATCTAAGCCTCTGACAGTCCTTTGTTCATTAACACAGATATTACTTTGTTACCTGGTATGTTGCTAGCATGTGTGATAAGAGATTGCATCTGCTTGCTCCAAGAAGATCCACCTTCTGACACACATCCATCTTCAATTTGTCAAAGTTTTTTTTTGCAAGGCGTACTTGTGTCTGCACCTAGAAAAGAAAAGGTGAGTCTCTGAGACACTGGAGCCTTCCTGAGGTTGAAATCTGCAGGTGAGGAAAGACCAGCGAAGGGCTTTTCTGTCTTACATGAGAAGACTCCATTCAAAGTTCCAGGCAAGTGAGCTCTGAAGTCCATTCTTCAACTTCTAAAACACCTAGATAAGAATTGTGATGACCAATTTTGTAACAGACTTACTATACAAATTATATGTTTTGCAGAATGAGATTAATAACTCTTGTCTCCTCAGAGCAATTACAAGCTAGTCATAGGAGAAGTTTGGAGATGTCCAGATGCTAAAGACTCTTGGCTCCAGCATGTTCCAAGGCACTGGAAGCTGAGTTACCACACAGTCCTCAATAGACTTCCTAACATTAACATCTTGGGTAACATTTGCTAAAATGCAGAAACTATCATGGATACAGTCCTATTTACTGATTTCTATACTTTCTTGGGTTTTATTTTTTCTACTAACATCATTTTGCTGTTTCAGGAGCCAACTGAGGCATTATATCAAATAATTTTGCCACATCTTAAAACATTCCTACCAATAATTTTTGAATTTTTCTTATTGATTGGTGAACGCCAGCAAACCTCTCACCACCCTTGAAGCACACTGTAGTTCAGGGAAGGAGTGGCGGCCAGGAAAGTTGTGCAGATGTTAACTCATGCACTATGTTATAAGAAAGGAGAGTTTTGACATTGAGAGGGCTGGGGAGAGAGCTGAGTTGGCGAAGGGCTGAAGTCGGGTTCATGAGGCCTCACACTCCCAACATGGCATGAACAGTGGTTCGCTCCTGACGTCAGCAAACTGGAGATGAAGGAGAGAGGGTCAGAAGTTTCATAACATCTTTGGATACTTAGAGAGTTTGAGGCCAGTCTGGGCTACACGAGACCCTGCCTAAATATATACATATATATTTCTTTAAAAACCATGAAGTCAAAATCTCCCCTCCCTCTATTCCAAACTACCACCATATTATGTTATGGATGAGGAAAGCCAGTCACTTTAAAAACAGAATGACATTTTAGTGAGTTATTTTTGATGTATAAAATTGACACATATTTAATGTGTTCAACTTGATAGATTCAAATATTAAATTATTTTGCAAAATTCTTGTAGCTTAGAAACGGGGAAGATGAGTATTAAAAGTGATGATACTGACTTATTATTTATAGCTTTTCCACCATAAGGTCCCAGGCAGCATAGATAATGTCTCTTTTGTCCACCACTACCTCACCTGGCAGCCTAGTGCAAGGCCGGTACTAAATACATACTTGTTGACTGAATGAAGAATTTTCACATGCCATTTCTAAATTACATAATTTAAGCCTTTAAAATAGCCCCAGAAATAGTGATTTGGGAGGCTGGCCAGATGGCTAAGTGGATAGGTAAACATGCTACCAAGCCTGATGACCTGAGTTCAATTTCTGGACTCCTTATAATAGAAGAAGGAAACCAACTCCCACAAGTTGTCCCTGTAACCCTCACACAAGGGCTGTGGCATAGGTGTGCAAGTTTCACTTAAAATGAAGGTAATGCCTTTATTTTTTCATGAAAGTAAATACATTATTTGATATAAGTACAATTATTTCACTATCAATCATAACATATTCACAGTTTACAGGTTTATATGGGATTATACAATAATAAGTATAAATAGAACAATTGATTTAATGTACTCACTCCATGCGGATATTCTATTTTAGCAGTTATAATGACCTTCCCTTGCCAATGTTGACTTAAGCCTTCATCAGGGCAAGGGCTGAATTAGGGTAGGGCTGGCTCTCTGACTTAGTAGCCATGCTACTATGCGCCTTCAAACACCTTACTTACTGCCTGAAAAAAATCAAGAAGCCCAAAATTGGATTCTACCTAGAAATGCAAGTTCCCCTTTAGGACTGTAGGCAGCTGGGAAATAATGAGGCTAGACATTTACCACCACATCGGCAGAACTGATGCCTACAAGAATCATGGCTGCATGAATGGCTGCATAAAAACTCCTCTCAATTCTCTAGCTGTAGTGCTGGTGAGACCAGTAGGCAGTAGCTACTTGTTCTTCTCAGTTTTTCTCACTCTGAGAACAAAACATGCTGGGGATTGATTATTCTTTACTGCAGAGTGGAAACTCAAATCTCACCTCCTGGGAGCTCTTACTGTAAGAAGAATTTAAGATGAGTCAGCTATCACTGATGCTCTGCATCCTTTGAGAGGAGCAAAGAGATGGAAAGAACACAGGCTTCTGGGGTCAGGGAAGACAGATGGACAGGATTTTAGCAGCTGAAATTCTTACTCTAGAGTACCAAGGGTCAGTATCACTCAACCAGAAGGGCCTCTTCAACTGTCCTGAAAGACATCTGTCCTCAGAAGGCTTTTCCTTTAAAGGGGAATGAACGTGTTTAGGACATGAGCTTCTGTGTATTTGTCCGTTCAGTACATGTTTATGGAGTACATATGAGACATATGTTATGCTATGCATGGCAGGGATTATCTGTAAAGTAATAACACATATGAGCATCCTAATATAGTCACTAAATGTTTAAGAATGCATATACATTGTTAAGAGTATCCTACTATAACTTATAGTCACTAGATGTTTATGAATGAATGCACATTGTTATGAGCATCCTCAGCTTCTAAGGAGAGAAGAGTTAGTAATTATAACACAATGAGAGAAGTGTAAGAATAGAACAGTCATCAGCCCTTTCATCAGGGCTATCAGCTCCCCAGGAACAACACAGACTTCTTATTAGTTATGAAAGCTCTGCTGATAGCTTAGGCTTGTTTCTAACTAGCTGTTATAACTTAAATCAATCCATTTCTATTAATTTACTTTCTGTCTCATGACTTTATTACCTTTGTACTGCCCATCTTGCTTCCTCTGCATCTGGATAGCAACTCTGCCTCCTTCTTCCCAGTGTCCTCTTTGCCCCCTAAGTCCTGCCTAACTATTGGCTGTTTAGCTTCCTATTAAACCAATTCAAATGACACTTCTTCACAGTGTGCAAAAAGACCTATTCCACATCATAGAGCTGAGACCAGAGGGAGCACAGACAGGAGAATGAGGAGTGCTGCTAGGGTAGGGGCCATTGTAAGGTGTTGGCATTATTATTGCTGGGTGGTGGCATCGTTGTAGGGTGATGGCATTAAAGTCCCAAGGAGTGTCCTTATTGTATCTTCCTGTACTTGGCGCTGTGACTTTGTAGTCTCCTCTAACTCTGAACTCAGGCTTAGCCATGTGACTTGGTGTTGGACAATGAGAGGCTAACAGATGTAAGGAGACTGGAAACTTGAAAACGGGAATGCCAGCATGTTTCTACTCTCCCTCCGCCTTCTCTGTGATGGCCATGGGAACACACTCAGATTGGCCAGCTGGAGGGGTGTGAGCCACATGGCAGGAAGAGACTTAAGGAGGGGCTCAGGCATTATTAACAATCTTTCCCTGCCCCATGTGTGTGAGTAGCTCCACTCCCCACGGGAAACACCCTGTTAACCATAGACTTATGAGCAATAAAGGAATGTTTATTGTTGTAAGTACTTGAGTGTTCTGGTGGTTTTATTTCACAGTATGATTATAACCACAGATTATTGATGTAAACAGTCAGGAAACTGAGGGTTTCTTTGGAAGAGCCAGTACCAGAGTTGGCTCTTAAAGCAAATCTACGCATGCCGAAGACCACCTCACTTGTACAGAAATTCTAGATTTTTCTAATAAGATGAAAATTGGACTTTTTCCTTGGGTTCAAATTTTGATTTTTTTCCTTTATATGATCAGTTACTCATGGGTGCTCACATTCCATGAGAGAGCTTGCTTGTGTCCCTTGCTTATAACATAAGACTCATGAAGGCACATAGTTTGAAATGTGCCTCAGAGAATTTTGTTCATATTTTGAGGGGTAATTTTAGAAATGGAGAGGATTTCATTCTTGACCCAGTGAGTTCTGAGAGGCCATATGCTTTGTGTGTCAACAATGATTATTAAAACACTTAACGCACTGCTGAGTTCCCAAATGTTATGCCCTTCCCATGCCAAACAAGGAGGATGTGACACTTGTGGGCATTTGGAATCCAGAACAATTTGTCTAATAGTTTGTGTCCCATGTCTCCTCTCTAAAGCCCACTTTTTGTTAGCAGAGGACAAAACTCGACGGACCCAGCAAAGCACGGACCCCCAGTGTGAGGGCAATTTCCCAAGCCTTCAGAGCACCAGTGACAATGTTTTCATTGTCATTCCTCCCCATCCCATACAAACTCAATTCAATTACATAAACATCTTGAGGAGCTCCTGTGCTTTTCAAGGCTCTTTATATTTTTTTCATTCAAATAAATGCACCTTTTGTTTATTTCTTCATTTAATTTCTTTTACCCCACCTTTCTCTTCTTATTTCCCAAACTTTCAGAAGTGATTATGCATATTAGAACCCTCTTTAGTCTGGGTCTTGTCTTCCCTGGGCCACAGAAATTCAATTTACCCAAGAAAGCAGCCATGTCTCCACTGCCAAAACGACAAGGCATATCTCTGTATTCATTCCTCCTCATGTGAAATTCTACCTTTTAGCCCCCAACTTGAACTACCCAGGGTAAAAGCAAAGTGATCCATCCTCAGTTCATTCTGCTTTGGCTAGCCTGTGGGGGCAGGGCTTCATGTTACCCCACAACCCAGTAACCGGAGCTTACTTTTGTTGTTTTCTAAGGGTCTTATTTCCTTTAAGAACAAAAGAAAAAATTTCCACTCTTAATTTTAGATTTTCTTTTAGGAGATAACTCTCTCTCTCTCTCTCTCTCTCTCTCTCTCTCTCTCTCTTTCACACACACACATGCTTGGTGTGGAAAGAACGCTTGGTGCAGTGTGCAGACAGGCAGGAGGAGAGAGATGAAGGTGGAGAAGGACAGATGGAAAGTCAAGGGGAATGATGACAGAGCTTTAGACTGAAGTGGTGATGGTGAGTACAGAAAACACTGTGCTGATCTAAGAGAGATTCAGGAGACAAAAGAGGCCTTGAGGAGAGAGTACATGTGATATGAAACTACATCCTTTTCAGTTCGAGTCTGTGCCTACAGCTCTCTTCTGTATATGCCCCATGGTCAGCATTTCTGATATTCCAGAGTCTTCATTTCAACTTATGTGTTACCTTTACAGCTTCATACAATGGCCTCTAAGGGCTTCCTTGCAGAGACTCAGACCCTGTCATACATTGCCTGTCCCCAGCAGCTCTACACAATCCCTGCAGTCTTTCATCTTTTATGCCTTTAAAGGCAGTGCCACATGGATAAGGGCTCTAAGTTCTGCAGTCACCCTGGGATGTACTCTTTTCCCCAGATACATCAGCTTGGGTGTGCTGACTTTCTCTCTCTCCTAGGCAGCTGCTTTAAAAGTGGAAACCCATCCCCCACTACTAGCCCCTTCTCAGTTCAATCTTTCTCTTTTCACACAAATTTACATCTTTGCAAATTGGGTCCTTTGATGCAGGAGGGGGTCTTGTCCTCAAAAGTATTTTTCTCATTGCCCAATGCAGAAGGCCAGGTTTCTCTCTGGTAGGGTTAATCTCTTCGGCAGTCACCGTTGCCATGTTGCCAGCACCCTTCTTCCTGAGAACCATATCTGACCACTCATCTTTCCTCTTCCAGCAAATTAATCCATTGTCTTTAAATTCAACTTCACTCAACTTCTCAGACACAGGCAGAATGAACAAAGCAAACTCTTCACCCAGAATATCACCCAGAGGGGCTCAATTCTAATTTCCAATGGAGTCTTTGCTCCTCTCCAAGCCCTCATAAGGCAGCCCACAACTGTCTGTAGTTCTTTCAACATCTTTCTTCTAGGCTCCCACCAGAATAGCCTACTGAGCTGTCTACAGAATTCAGTGACTTTTGTAACCCAAAGTTGTGAACTCTTTTACATTCCAGCCACAGAAACATTTCTGGGTCTGAGAATCATGTGGCCAGGTTAAACACAGCAGCAGCCCTCCTACTTCTCAGCTGCACTTTTTGTCTTAGTTTCTTTTCCTGTTGCTGTTATAAATACTGACAAAAGCTGTTAAGGAAAAAAACGTTTATTTTAGTTCACAGTTCAAGATACAGTCCTTGGCAGGGAAGTCAAGGTGCTTGAAGCCACTAGTCATATAACACCCATAACCAGAAAACAGAGGGATGAATATACGCAGCTTGCTTTCTCTGTTTATATAGTCAAGGATCCCCTGATCAAAGAATGGTTCAACCCACAGCTCAAGATGGGTCTTCCCATAGCAGTTAATATAGCCAAAATAACCCCACAGATAGACAGTGGCCCAACTCCCTGGCGCTTCTAAATTCTGTCCACTGACAATTAGCACTAAATATCACAGCATTTAAAACCAAGTTAAATCCATCATAATGCACCATGGTGGTCTCAGCTGGAGAAGCCAGATCCTTTTTCTTAGGATTTTGAACTTGAAACAAGGAAAATTAGTCTCGATTTGTCTCTAATAGCAGAAGCTCTAAAGGCAGAGTCCTGACATTTGAGTTTTTGATGATGCAGAGAACTGGTCTGCAGAGAAAAACTGAAAAGAAGCAGGGAGGCAGTGGGGAGGTGGCTCAGTAGGTGAGTGCTCTGCAGTCATGAGGATCTACCTGAGCTTGAGTCCCCAGTATCTATACAGAAGCCATGGCTACAGGTAACCCAGCATTGGTGTGTTGGCAGGGCAGTCAGCCTAGCCAAAAGGTGAACTTCAAATTCAGAGAGAAATCCTGCCTCCAGGCAATATGGTAGAAAGAGAGGAAGACGCCTGGTGTCTTTCCCTTCCTTTCCTTTCCCATGCATGGACCTAACACCCACACCTGGACGCTGAAGCGTTACTATATATATACTGTATATACAGCACACTATGTGTGTGCTTGCATACCCATACCTGTTGGTGGAGGCTTTTCCCGGCTGCCCAGACCCAAAATAATCACACAGAAACTATATTAATTGCAATACTGCTTGGCCAATATCTTAAGTGTATTTCTAGCTAGCTCTTACATCTTAAATTAACCCATTTCTATTATTTTATATTTTACCACGAGGCTCATGGTTTATTGGTACTGACATGCAGGCGTCTTTCTCCTCCGATGGTTACATAGCATCTCTTTGACTCTGCCTACTCTCTGCTCCTCTGTTTGGAATTTCCACCTTGACCTATTGTGTGCTGCAATAGGCCCAAAGAAGATTCTTCATTAACCAATGGTATTCACAGGATACAGAGGGGAATCCCACATCACTTCCCCTTTTCTGTCTAAATAAAAAGGAATGTTTTAACTTTAACATAGCAAGATTACAAATAACAAAACAGTTATTAAGCAAGAGTTAGTTGCAACATTTATATCTACTTTATCTTTTATCATAACTAAGGAAAACTATAACTATCTATTCTTTAACTCCATCAAAGACTCCAGAAGGATATAATATCACCTAAGTAAATAGGAAGTACATTGTAAGCAACTTCCAAAACTCTGGAATTGACAGAGACATCTTTCTGCCTGGACAGTCACCCAAAGTTCTTTCACAGCATCCATCTTCAGCCTACAGGCCCATAGTATTCAGCAAAATTTTCCATGAAGCAGGAAATTTCAAAGACATTTCCACCTATATTGGCAGTTTGTCAATTACTTTCATCTCTATCCTGCAGAATGCCTGGCAGACTCTTTCATGAATCAGGAATCCTGAAGGATGGTCTCACCTTCTTTAGGCAACTTTAGCAGTCATTTTTATGTGGGTCCTGCAAGTCTAGTCAAGCAGTCCAGGCAAAAACAGTTTCTTGCCCAAATGGTTAGCGAACTCCATAAGAAGCCTCTTTGATGCCCATCATCCTCTTGAAGTAGATTGGTCCTGCCAGGAGTGGATGTCTCTCACTGTCATGAAAAGTCCTAAATTCTTAAAACATTTAAATGCCATATTCTGAAGGTCTTTGAAAGATTTGAAGAATATCTATCCATCTGAAATTCATCTTTGTAGAGTTAGAAAACCTAACTAACAAGTTTGTTATTATAGATAACTATTAACCTGTATTTCTTAATTGTAAATTACATTTTAAATGAGCTACACAAACACAGTAACTTAATCAAGAGCAGAAATAATAAAATTGACCTTAAATTTGTATCAATAACCAAGATTCATACCAATGCAAAGTATTCATCTCTATAGCACATAACCCCCCACACCTTACCACAGATATACAAATACAAAACATACCTCACCATAGATACATACACACCCAGATATATCACATTACAGATACATACACACCCCACATATACACACACTACCACAGATACATACACATATACATACACCCATAAACACCACAACAGATACACATACATGCACCCCTACACACACACCATACCACAGATACACATAACACACCTCTTATATACACACATATCACACTATACATACACACAATCACAATGCACACCTATATACACACACTACACCACAGATAAACACACACCACAGATATACACAGATACACACCCTATCCCACAACAGATATACATATATAGCTACGCACATCACATCACAGATACACACACACACACACACACACACACACACGAATGTTTTAAGGACAAAAGGATACAGGGAAAGTAGGGAGAAGATAAGGAAGAACTTTCAGATCAGCTCCCTCCTTTGCCTAAATGAGTTAAAAATGGCTCCCTGTCATCTGGATCCATGGACAATAACCTAGGCTGTTCTCAAATTCTATGAGAGACTCCAACAAGTTTCCTTATAACGATCCCTTTCCATTTTTGATTACTACAATCTTTCTGAATTTTTTTTTGCAATTGGAAAGGTAGTCACAGTCATTGCAGCTTTAATTTGCATTTCTCTGATGACTCATGCCACTGAACTTTTCATTTTTACTTATCTTATATAATTTTAGTTACATGTCTATGCAGAGCTTTTGCCTAATTTTAAAACTGGGCTTGTCTTCTGATTACTGAGTAACAAGAGTCCCCCATGTATTCTGAATACGAGTCATATCAGATATAACTTTGGAAATACTTCCTTCAAGTCTGAAAGTGCCTTTCATTTCTTAATAATGTCTTTTGAAAAGAAATGGTTTCACTTTTGATAAAATCCAGTTTACCAAGTTTTCTTTTCTAGTGTGTGTTCTTTGAGTTGTAACAAACCTTTCCCTAGCTCAAGACAACAGACATTGTTTCCTTACCCTTTGTCTTACAGAAATTTAATGTTTCTTTTAAAAACTATCTTTATATTTATAGGCATTTCAATTTTTTTTGTTGCTGTTTGTTTGTTGAGATAGGGTTTCTCTGTGTAGTCTTGGCTGACCTGGAACTCGCTCTGTAGACCAGGCTGCCCTCGACTTCACAGAGATCTGCCTACCAAGTGCTGGGATTAGAGATGTGTGCCATCATTACCTGGCTTCACAGAGATCCGCCTACCAAGAGCTGGGATTAGAGATGTGTGCCATCATTGCCTGGCTTCAAGTCCATTTTTTGAGTATGGTATGGAATAGGGTACAGATCCACTTTGTTTGTGTATATATCATTGTTACAGCATCAGTTTTTGTAGGTTGGTTTGTTTTTTAAGGATCCAACCACCCATTGCACTACTCTGAAATCCACAGCAAAATCAGCAAGCTATGTGCATGTGGGTTCAATTCTGGGTTTTCTACTCCGTTCCTTTTATTTGATGTGAACATTCTTATGCCAACACCATACCTTGACAATTACTATCAATTCTAGTAAGTCTTACGGTTAAGAAGTCTAAGTCCCATGACTTTGTTATTCCGGGTTGTGTGTGTTCATATGCTAGCCATATGCTCTATTGTTGACTTACATGCCCAGACCTGATTTTATTCTTTTCACAAGTATTTTGGCTATTTCTGGGCCTTTTACACAAACCTTATGGATTTTTACAATAAATCTTTTGAGGATTGTGAGATGGCTCAGTTTTGTGACCTCAGATCAATCTCTGGAACCCACATAAAGGTGGAAGGAGAGAATGGATTCTATGAAGTTGTCCTTTGTCCACACATGTGCCATGGCATGCACACCTATACAAACATCAAGCTCATATACACAGACACTTTAAAAAACACTGTTCAGGCCAAAATATGCCTGTAACCACAGCATTCCACAGAGGAGGCAGAGGCAGATAAATTTCTATAAGTTTGAGGACAGCCTAGTCTACCCAATGAGTATCAGGCCAACAAGGGATATATGGTGAGGCCCATTGTGGGATATTTGTACACTATCTGAAGATGTATTGCTGTGATTGGTGTAATAAAGAGCTGAATGGCCAATAGCTAGGCAGAAGAGGATAGGTGGGATCTCTGGGGAGAGAGGAAGAGGAATCTAGGTGCTCAGATTACACCAAGGAGATGTCAGGGAAGACACTGAAAAGGCTGGATATATGGTACAGAGTAGAGGTAATCGAGCCACGTGGGAGAATGTAGATTAACAAAAGCAGGTTAATTTAAAGTATAAGAGCTAGTGGGGCAAGCCTATGCTAATGGGCAAGCTTTAATAATTAATAAGTTGCCATGCCATTGTTGGTGGGCTGGTGGTCCCAATGAGAAAGTACTGCTACAGAGGTCAGAACAGGGTGTCTAATTCCCCTGAACTGGAGTTACAGATGGCTGTGAGCCATTATGTAGGTGCTGGGCACTGAAGCCATTGTCCTCTTAACCACAGCCACCTTTCCAGTTCTTTAATTCTCTTTGTTGATACAGTAACGTTGAGTGGAAGGTGATTCAGTCATGCTTTTATGGAAGAAGCAGTCTTTCATAGCCAAGCATTTCGCTGTAGTATTTTTATCTGTCCTCATTATCACCCTGAGCATATGTTTCTCTGCCCTTTGTATGATGAGGACTTTTGCCGGGAATGGACCTGGGCTGTAGCAGGAGATCTTTTGGTCTCTTCCACAGAGCAGATTAAGGGACTTTAAGCTGACCTCCATGCTTTAGTAACCCCACTCAGTCAAGCACCACTATTCTTTTATTTATTCTTGGAATTCACTCATTAATAATATTTTTACAGCTTTATTGAGCTACTACCCATATGCCACATAGGTCACCATTTAAGGTGTAAACTTCATCGGCTTTTACTATATTCCCAAACTTGTATAAGCATCACTCAGTCAAATGTAGAACACTCCATTAACTTGCCCCCAGAAACACCTTGCCTACTTCTTTTTTTTTCTTTTAAATGGGAGAATTGCCTATGTAGCTCAGGCTGCCTTCAAACTTCTAATCATCTTGCCTGAGCCTTTTGAGTGCTATTTTGCTAATGTTTTAATAATATATTTATTATCCATAACAATGAGATATTAACTTGTATCTTTTCTTCAAACGACCTTTTCAGTTGCCTCCCACACACGCCCATTGGAGGCAGGAGAATCAAACTGTAGGCCAGCCTGTGATGCATGGAAAGACCCTGTCTCCAAATCACAGAACAGAATCCGTAATAAACAAAACCAGAAATGAGTGAAGAGTTTACTCCTCTTCCTTGTCATGCTTCCCTTAGAATGAGGCTGGAAATTTCTTTGAGGAAAGGCTTTTAGTTACAAATAGGATATATTAGTAAACAGACATTCTATTGTTTTTGTTTGTGTATTTCAAGGAATTGGTCCATTTTGTGTGAATTATTGGCCCTGTGGGCCTGAAGCTGTCCCTGCCGTCGTCTTCCATCCAAGCATCTGTAGGATCTCGCTGTCTCCATACCGACAGCCCATGGCTTCTCTCTTTTGTTCCCAATCAATCTAGGCAGGGTGTCCATTTGAATGATTTTTATTCAGAGGGCCAGCTTTTGGTTTTCTACATTGTTTTTTGGTTTATAATTTGATTTGTCTATGCTCTTAATATTTTCTTTTCTTATAGTAGAATAGGTTTATTTATTTGTTTATTTTAGTTTTTGAGAAGGAAGTTTAGGTTACAGCTCAAGAACATTCTTATTTTCTAAAGTTAACATTCAATAGTACAAGTTCCCCTTAAAGCATTACTTTATGTGCATCCCACTCAGCTTGATACGTTGTGATTTCCCTTATTCAATCTCAAAATGCATTCTGATTTCCCCTGTGATGTGTTCTTTTGACCCAAGGGCTATGCAGATAGATATTTTTTTTCTGTTTCTAATAATTTGGGAGATGACGCAGTTAAATACTCGCAACTGATTCATAGCTTAGCTCTGTTGTAGTTTCAGATAACATTCTTTGTGATTTTGTTTTTTAGGAATTTATTTGGGGGCTAGGTGCAAACTCAGTAGTAGAATACTTGTCTAACACACAAGATTTAAAGTGGTCCTTATGGATAGCATAGAGCCAAACCTTGCTTTTACAAGATCCCGTCTCTTGCCGACGTGACAGGGAGAATGTACCCAGAAACTCTCAATAATATGGTTACTGGAACAAGACCTGCATAATGCCAACACCAGATGACAAGCCAGTGTGGATGGGGAAAGTTCTACAAGGCTCCAAGTGATCAAAGGTTGTGGAGAGTGGAAGAATCGGTTGCCTTACAGGGAGGAGCTCCTATATAGGTTGCTAGATCTCAAGCAGTCTGATTGCACAAGCCTTAGAGGTGTGCAGTATTTCAAAGGACAAATCCATTTCATGGGAACTGTCAAATCTGTCAACTTCCAGTTGTCCACATTTACTAGCCTTGTGTCTCTGTAGTATCTCAGTATCTCCATACTGATAGTTCATGACTTTGCTCATTTATTCCTAACCAAAGACAAGAACACATGTATCTAACATGCACACATGTATGTATGTAATGAGACTTGCAGAAAAAGAGGCCATGAATTTGGGACGGGAACACTGGGAGGAGGAGGACAAGAGGGAGGAGTGATGCCAATGACAGTAGCACTCACATATAAAGGTCTCTAAAAATTAAATACAAACTACATTTAGCCAGAAAAGATGCAGTTCCAGTACAGTTTCTGCATTTTATTGCAGTTTATGGATAGAGGAGACTATGAAACATACCAAATACAGTGAGAAGAAACGGTTCTTCTGATGTAGACTCAGAGTAAACTCATCAGAACAGTCATATTTCCTTCTTAAGTTGTATATGGTTGTTGCAATACAGTGCTTATTATATGCAGCAATCTGTTTTAGGCTTGGTTAAACACCATAGTAGGATTTACTGTATCAAACTCGAGTTTGTAAAAATAGGACAATATTTGCTTGTCATGCTATTTCTGGCTTCTAGGAGCTCTCAAGGCTCACTGGCAGGGTTTCAGGCCTCGCAGACACGAGTTCTGAGGCACAGCTCACACACATCTGGTGACTAAATGTGTTTGAATACAATTACTGAACATCAGCCCGCTTCACACCCTGAGCTTCAGTGTTTCTGTAGGGCTCTCTCTACTCCATACAGTTTAAATACTTTTTTCCTTGATGGCCATAAAAGTAAAACAGAGGTCTAGTGGTTCTGCTTTCTTGGCTTTTGTGTGAAGGTGAAATAATCTGAAATGTATTTTCTGGCTCAGTATGTTCAAGGTCTAAGCAGAATGGCTAATGTGTAAACAATGAACTGGTGTGCGCCTCTTCATGCAAGTAAGCAAGGCTCCTTGACCCAATTACTGATTACAGGGCTATGACAGCAGGGGCAGAAGGTAATCAAGAAATACACCGTACTAGAAAGCAGGGATGGCTATTGCTGGAGTCACATCAGAAGGATCAGGTGCCAACTGAAGAGTTTCCCAGCAGTCACTTATTAGCTAATCTGAGCATCAGCAAATCTAATGCAGGCAATGATGGAAACACACCTATACACCTATCTCTGAGATCATAGTGAGATGAAAATATAAACCTAACAACCTCACTGGTGACTTGTGGAGAATACCCGAATCCATGCACTGCTCTGAATAAAGAGAGAACTGTTTATTTTGCCTTTCCTGTCAAACTGTGACTCCAGGATTTTCTGGGAAAAGAGGAAAGCTAGTCAATCCTGAGTCATACAAACACACATGAAGCAGAAAGACAGATTCATTTAAGTCACCTGTTCCCAGTAGCGGGCCTGACTTTCCAAGGTTCCACTTCACGTTCACTCCAGCGTGGTTACTTGAATGCTTTTGAACTTCAGCCTAGGCTAATCATCAGCTTTCCTAACTTCACATTTATTCAATTCCCTTCTTTCTTCTCTTCTTCCCAAGAAATGTTATTGAACACTTACAAGTTCCAGGTGGCTGGATGTGTAAGGGATCCATTTAATTGTTTGCTTTCTTGACTACTTTCTACTGTGAATGAAAGAAGTGCAAGACAGCAATGAGTGCGAAGTTGGGGGGAACAGTAACTTTTATTGTCTGTTTTAGGATAGAGCTCTACAAAAGTCTCCTAAGTAAATAATATTGGAGAAGAAATCAGGAAGAAATGAGAAAGGAACCACTCAGATGGAAGAGAATTCCAAGCAGAAAGAATGGTGAGTGCAAAGGCCACAGGGGTGGAGTACACGTGCTTTGTTTAGGAACTGGTCATATCCTGTAATTCTGTGTATTACCCTCTACACCCTTATTAATGTGTAGCTTTGTCTACAAAACTACAATATCTTAAACTCAGTGGATGAGTTTATAAAGGTTTATGAAAATGTGCACATGATGATATGAATGGTTGAAATATATGTTTACAGAGAGCTTGTGTGTGCAAGAGGAGCATCTGGTCACAGAGTATGTGTGGAGGCCAGAGGACAAACTGGGTGCTGCTCCTTGCCTCCCACCTTGTTTGAGACAGGGTCTTGCCACTGCATACTCCAGATTGGCTGGCCTGCCTGCAGCTGTGGATTGTCAGTTTCGATCTCTAGTCTTGCTACAGGAGCACTGAGATAACAGATATGTGTTACTGTGCCTTTACATGGGTTTTAGGGATTTGAACTCAGGTCCTCACATTTGTATAGTATGTGCTTTTTAACACAGAAAACCATTTTCTCAACTCCTTTCCATGCTTTCATCATGGAACTAGTACCTAGAAATTAACTACTTGAATATATTCATAAACTTTCTGTCCCTTGCTTTATAGCATGGAATTTTTTCTAAGAAGGCAAGAAAGAAAAAAAAAAGAGCATATTCTCTGTAGTCCAGAGAATAAATGCATCAATTCTTAATGGCAGTGGTCTAGCATTATATTTGAGAAAACTGCAACTAAATGGCAAAGAAATGTTTTGATGAATAAGATGTGTAGGGACTGGCAATATAGATCAACTTTTTTATTGATTTTTATTGAGCTCTACATTTTTCTCTGTTCCCCTCCCTTCCTTTCCCCTCCCCTTCAACCCTCTCCCATGGTCCCCATGCTCCCAATTTATTCAGGAGATCTTGTCTTTTTCTACTTCCCATGTAGATTAGATCCATGTGTGTCTCTCTTAGGGTCCTCATTGTTGTCTGGGTTCTCTGGGACTGTGATTGTGGCTGCGTTTCATCAAGGGGCTTTCCATAAGCTTGATGATCTCTGTTCAATCCCCAAACCCACATAACAGAAGGACAGAGCCAGCTTCTGCAAGCCGTTTTGCTCTGACCTCTACATGCACGTGTGTCCTATTTCAATAAATAAATACATGTCAAAAATTAAATAATTAGAGGTTTTAGTAGAAGAACAAGGAGATGGAGGGGTGCAGTAGACAACGCTGGTATAGGAGATTATAAGTCCAGAATCTACATGGTGATGCCTGGACTTGTCATGTTCAGGACCTCAGTTAAAGAAAGAATCAGAGCTAGAAAGGCACGTGGGGATGTGGAGGAGCAGGCAGTTCACTATAAAGAACTGGACAGCTGTGTTGGCTGAGCCAGCTTTTGATTTAACTTGGGGAGCTTGGTGTGTAGGTAGATTTAAGAGAGAGGGAAAGTTGAGGTCAATAAAGAAGTGGAAAAAGGAGAAAAAGAAGGGACCCGTACATGGTTCTTGCTGTGGTTGGGAGGGTAACAGGGTTTCTGACACAACAAGGAAGATGCAGCTGCCATTTCATTTCCTCCTAGCCATGCACTATGACTTTTAACAACTTGGCAATAAAGGATATGCTATGAGAACATTAGGTTCCGGCTTTGTGCTGAATTGTAGAACAATAAAGAGAACCTCTAACCAGAATCTCCACATCCATGGAAACTATTCACACTAGACAAACGTTTGTGTCTCCATCTGGACATCAGAAAGCACCACAGATTCAGCCCACCCATGTTTGTAAAAGTATGTCACGTGACTTTCACTCAGGCATTGTTGTTTCACAACCAAGCCCATCCAATTTTTTATTTACTCTGCTTTCCAAAGCCCAGGTTCTAGTGTGTTTTGACTACAAAACCAAAAGTCAAATGGTGGTCATAGGTTGAAGAGTCATTTTGGAGTATCATTATATAGCTATTTAATACTGCATTTTCTTCATGGTAGAAAAGAGAATGAGAGGAGAAAATGATTTGCCTAAAATCAGCCTTGCTGCAGCAGAGAGAGGAATGACCCCTGCTAGGATCTTTCTCATGCCCACACAGGATGATTGCGACATCTCCATTTCCTTCCACATCACCTCAGCACCATGTACTTCAGGCCTTCTACATTCCTGCCTGCCAGCCACAGCGTGTTAGATCTGCCTCTGTTTCCCCGTATGTCCTCTTCCTGGAATGCCTTCCTATGCTGTGGGACATTTGCACACTGTGTGAAGATGTATTACTGTGACTGGTGTAATAAAGAGCTGAGTGGCCAAGAGCTAGGCAGGAGGTATAGGTAAGACTTCTGGTCAGAGAGAACTCTGAGAAGAAAGGGGAAGTCACCAGTCAGACACAGAGGAAGCAGGTCATGCAGGAGGAGAGGTAAAAGCCATGGGCCACACGGCAGCACATAGGTGAATAGGAATGGGTTAACTTAAGGTGTAATAGTGAGTTAGAAATAAGTCTAAGCTAAGGCCAAGCTTTCATAAGTCTCTGTGTCATTATTTGGGAGCTGTCTGGTGGGACAGAGAAAGACTTGCTACATTTCTACTTCCTGTCCATGTGATCGTTTTTACCTTTAATGCTCCCACTCAAGGCTCTGTCCCTTTGAGAACCTCTTCCTGAAGTGCTCCTCAGTAAAACCTTCTCTACAGCTGGCACACAGAACCTCTTCCTGAAGTGTCCTCAGTAAAACCCCATGTGTGCCCAGCTCCCATCTGCATTACAAGCTTCAGGAGGTGGAGGTTACACTCTCTGATTTCATACAGGGAAAGTGATATGCCTTGCTGTTTGCAGGCATGCAAAACACCAATAAAGGGAGGTTCCCGGAATGGGTGAAAACAGGTTCCTCCTCCAGAAAAGCTTTCCCACTGCTATTTACTGCTTTTAAAAGTCCAAGCATGCATGGTTTGCTGAATGACTACTCAGGTTTTCAGACACTGCGAGTCTTCCCCATTTCCCCACATGTACAGGCTCCTAGTGGAATTGCAGAATGCCCCTGTAATATGATTTTGCTGCTATTTCAGTCAGGAAGAAGGAAACTGGGGTTTAGAAGCATGAGGCAATGTGCCCAAGCTTACTCAACTCGGAGTCGATTTCACTACATCACTGAACCCTCTTAATTTTGCTAAATCTCAGCCCCCAAACGATGGTGGTAGCACTTTGGCGATTGCTTTCCCTTGCCATTTTGTTAACTGATTATGTTAGAAAAACCACTCTAATGCATTAAAAGTTTGTCGGTCTAGCTTCTTGTTTTAGAACTCCAACTGTTACTCACTATACAATGACATCCTCAGATACAGGATCAGAGGTACACGAAGCTAAAATACAGGCAGTTAAACTATCCCAAACCATGTAATTAGTAATACGCAGATACATTTCTGACTGCAGCGACCAACATTCACATCCTAATGCTTTCCATGTTTACTCAGTTGTTAATTTTTTTTCCTGCTTTCTGTTTTTAACTTAAGAAACCAATTCTGTCATCAGAAAACTTAACTGACTGGATTCACTTCCTCTTTCAGGTCATTAGTGGAAGTAGTAACTTGGGTCACAAGACTGAGGGCAGAGTACCAGTCTTATCAATTTCTCTCTAATATGAGAATCATACAAATCAGTGGATAGCAGAGAATGTTTCCTTTGTATCCTATCCATAGTCCTTGTGCTCTGCAGTAATTTTAAACAAATTTTTAAAAATTAGTGTGTGTGTGATGGGAGGGGCCTGTGACACGTTCCCATGTAGGAGCAGAGTCTATTCTCTCCTTCTACCTTTTTGTGGGTTCCAGGGATGCCACTCATCTCTCCAGGCTTGCACGGAAAGCATCTTTACCTGATGAGCCATGTCACAGGCCATAGACTAGAGTTTTCAAATAATGTCATTATTTCTTTTGGCTGTTTTGCTTTGATCACTTATTTATATCTATGCATTATTTGAGAAGTTAATAATTGGATAATACTTCTTGACTGCAACATGCTAAACCTGCCTGCATTTTACATTTACTATATTTAATGATGACCAGTCTCTCTCTCTCTCTCTTCCTCTCTCTAATACAGACACACACACACACACACACACACACACACACACACACACACACACATCATCATCATCATCATCAACATCATCATCATCATCCCATACAGGATGATTAACTGCCATTCAGAACATGTCTTCGCCTGGGGGAGCTTTATTCTCTGTAGAATGTCTCCTTGGAGGGATAGGGGAGAAGATTAGGCATGTAGCAATTCTTGGCCACATCTTGATAGAAATGATTTCAGTCCAGTTAGTTCCAGATCAGCAGCCTTGGAACACTTGGGTTGCATCAGTTGTATGCACCCAATCTATAATGTTTTGATCAGCAATCATTCCTTTGTCAGCACAGGCTTGACAACACAAGTCTTTCATTGGGATGAGAAAGTGCTCCTGTGGCTGAGGCAACGAGCTGCTTTCTGAAATCCAATTCCTCTTCTGTATCTTTCTAGACCCTCCCCCCAAAAAGGGTAGCCATGAGACAGAGTTTCTCCAGTGGAATAGGCAGAGTGGCATCAATCCCAGGCGTGGCCTCTGAGATATATGTTCTTTCTCTTTCCTGAGGATTGGGATGTCATATCAATCAACGATGGAAGGTGAGTGCCAAATGGTTGCTTGTCTTGAATATTTAATGGAAAGACACCCTGATGACTTAGATTCCTTCACTGAACTATTTTGGGTATCTCTTTGCACAATAATCAAGCCTAGACTATCCTAACAAAGCTAGGATAGAATTAAGAGGCAATTAAATGACTTAAGATTCTAGATATAACATTGGATGTGGGTTAAACAATACTGTAAAAATTACAACTAGTAAATGATTTATTTTTATTATCCCTGCTTGATCAACTAAAATGTTATCAATAGTATCTGGTGATTAGTGAAGTATCAAAAATCACTGAGGTGTTCAAGATCTTTCCACACTCACTTTAATGCTACTGAAAACTAGAAATGTTGTGTAATTATCGGGAAGCATGTGGAAGTATGGAACTGAAAGCTGCTAGCTAATTTTTCAGTGTTGTCTTTTATCACAGTCTTACATCCAAGAAGTCCTTGAGGTCCTTAGTGAACTTCTGATGCTCTTAGGGTGTTATTTTAGCTCTACAAACTAGCTTCCAAATGTTAAGCATATATTCCCTGCAAAGCAGGAGTGCCTTTTCTACAATGTTCAGAGACATGGTCTTTTAATACTTTGGTCTACAAGATATATTTGTAAAATAGTGGAGAAATAAAAATGTTGCATAGAGAAACACCAAAGACACAGGGTCCTTTTCTGAGGATATCTAATTTAAACTCATTTTGTTCTAATCTTTCACATCATCAGCTATTTTTAAACTGTTTTTACTGAGGTGTAACTTCTATGCAAGAGTAAACTATGGCATTTACAGCTCCATGAACTTTTAAACATGTGCACACAGCCACATCTACCACTCAGAAACACGTGTAGAATATTTTGCCACTTCAGAAGTCTTTTGTGCTATCCTCTCTGTCAATACTGCCTGGAACTGGCATGAAGAGTCTGCTGTATGTTAGGAGAAGGAGAATGCTTCTGCAGAATTATCGTCATACAATTTCAGATATGCCATCAATGGTTATTAACTCCCATGACAATGTGTTGGGGCAGAAAGGCATCCAATTTGGGGACTAAAATATCTGGGTTCTATACCCAGATGAGAGGCTCCCTAGCTTAGCAGTTCTTGGTAAATTATTGAGCTTTTCTGAATCTCTACCATTAGAACTAAAAAATAAGCATAAGACAAATAAGAGATGAATCTATTTGAGAAGCTTTCTTAGAAAGTCATGTTTGTTGCAATTATGTAGAGTTATGTGTAATAGCTTGTATTTATGACCATGAAAGACGGTCACAACAATCTGTACAGGTAGCTACAAAAGTAAAAAGCATGTAAGAGCTATGTATAAGGCATAATCCTTACTCTCAACAAAATTTCAAACTGATGGGACAATTAGAGACATGGGTATAATAACACAAAGATGCACTGAAAAAGCACCCTCAGAAGAAAATAAATATAAGATTGATGAATCTTTATTTTTCATTATCTACTATGTTTTCACTAACAAAGTTACTCATGAGTTGTTGGGAGAGGTCTCTTGTTCATTCCTGGCTGCTTAGACCCCAAATAACCACACAGAAACTATATTATTTGTAATACTGTTTGACCAATAGCTTAAACATATTTTTAACTAGTTCTTATATCCTAAACTGACCCATCTCCATTCATCTGTGTATTGCCACATGGCTGTGGCTTACCAGGTAAAGTTCTGTCCGGTGTCTGGTGTCTGTCTCCAGCAGGGCTACATGGCTTCTCACTGACTCCGCCTTCTTTCTCCCAGCATTCAGTTTAGGTTTCCCACCTAGCTTTACTCTGCCCTATCAGAGGCCAAAGTAGTTTGGAGAGAACTACACCCAAATTTCAAATATTGTTTATAAATGTTTGTTTACATTTAAAGGGAGCTAGCTATACTAGAAAGATGAATACTTTGCATTGGTATGGATCTTGGTCTAGTGATACAAATTTAAGGTCAGTTTTGTTATATGTATATTTCTGCTCTTGATTAAGGTATTGCATTTGGG
Source organism: Ondatra zibethicus (assembly GCA_004026605.1). Lineage (NCBI taxonomy): Eukaryota > Metazoa > Chordata > Mammalia > Rodentia > Cricetidae > Ondatra > Ondatra zibethicus. Next base: position 76,089 of record PVIU01006764.1, read on the forward strand.
CAACTCATTTAAAAATATAATGTATAATTAAGAAATACAGGTTAATAGATAGTCATTCTTGTAGTCAAGCTTGTAGTCATGTTGATTAGGTTTTCTAGATATACAGAGATATATTTCAGTTATATAGATAATCTTCAAACATTTCAAAGACCTATGGAATATGGCATTTAAAATGTTTTAATAACTTAGGACTTTTTATGACAATGAACTCATCTGCTCCTGGCAGCACCAATCTACTTCAAGAGGATGATGGGTATCGAAGAGGCTCCTTATGGAGTTTGTTAGCTATTTGGGCCAGACACTGTTCTTGCCTAGACTGCTTGATGTTATGTTGTATAAACTGGACATGTAAGACCCACAGAAAAATGACTGCTGACTTTGCCTAAAGAAGGTGAGACAGTCCTTCAGGGTTCCTGCTTCATGAAAGAGTCTGCCAGACATTCTACAGGACACAGAAAAAAGTGACTGACAAACTGCCAATATAGGCTGAACTGTCTTTGAAATTTCCTGCCACATGGAAAAGTCTGCTGGATACTATATGGATGATATAGGCTAAAAATGGGTGCCCCAATGTTACAGAAGAACTTTGGGTGACTGTCCAAGCAGCGAGATGTCTTTGTCAATTCTAGAGTTTTGGAAGTTGCTTACAATGCACTTCCTGCTTACTTAGGTAATATTATATCCTTTTGGAGTCTTTGATGGAGTTGAAGAATAGATAGTTATAATTATAGTTTTCCTTAGTTATGACAAAAGATAAAGTAGATATAAATGTTGTAACTGTAATTCTTGCTTGATACCTGTTTTGTTATATGTAATCTTACTATGTTAAAGTTAAAACCTTCCAAAAAAAAAGTTAAAGCCTTCCTTTTTATTTAGACAGAAAAGGGGAAGTGATGTATGCTATGAATATGTTTATTGCTATTGGATAATAAAGAATCTGCTATCAGCCAATGGCTTAACAGACTAAAGCCAGGCTGAGATATATAGAGAGAGTAGGTGGAGTCAGTGAGATGCCATGTAGCTGCCTCCAGAGGAGACAGCTGCCGGAACCTTGCTGATAAGCCATGAACGTATATGGTAAAATAAAAGATAATGGAAATGGGTTAATTTAAGATTTAAGAGCTAGCTAGAAAGATGCTTAAGCTGTTGGCCAAACAGTATTGCAGTTAATATAGTTTCTGTGTGGTTATTTCAAGTCTGGGTGGCAGGGAACGAAGGAGCAGTCTCTGACAACAATGAGTATTAAGATATTTTTCTTACTAACAAACTAAAAAGAGCTAGTTAATTTTCTAGCATTCTCTGTATTCAGAAATCCACGGGTTTTTACCTTTCACAACCAAGGTCAGAATCACCATACATTTTGTTGCTACAAGTAGAACCCAAATAGGAGAGTACACTTTGAATGCTTGCTGTCCCAGAGAAATGCATACCCCATTCCATTTCTATAGAGTACTGTTGGGCCTTAGGTTATAGATGTATATATTTTCAGGCTCCAGGATAGGACTAGAGAGAGAGCAAACACATTAGACCAGCTGAGCCTTATATCAATAAGACACCATGCATTCAACAGAGAAAGGGCTCTACTCTTGATTTTAAAATAACAGCTGAATTCATGCAACTAGCCATTTTGTGAAGAAGTGGAACAGAAAAGGGTGGAAGTTGGGTAGCTTTAACCATACTCCTTGGGGAAATGTATGACAGTTAAAAGTCACAAGATAGCTTTCTCACTTCCCAGGTCCCTTAAAATAATCCCCCCTAGAATACATTTAGTGCTGCAAGAATAATTCACACTTAAAATAAGATCTAATGATCTATTATGGATTAAAACCTTGTGTGTATAGGAGCTCAGGGCACACTGCAGGGAGATGAAAGAGATCTGAAAGCCTGCTTAGCATTGTTTTGGATTAACTATTTTTAGGACACGAAAGAAAAAGAACAGGAAAAAAATACATAAAAACTTTTGTGTTTTAGTTTAAAAAATTGAATTAGCTCAGAATCAGTTTTGAACAGATGGGCTGGAGAGATGGCTCAGTGGTTAAGATCACTACCTGCTCTTATAGAGGATCTGAGTTTGCACAGCATGAATATCAGGTGGTTTACAGTTACAATTACCAGTAACCCTGGCTCCAGGGCATCCGACATCTTCTGGCCTCTGAGGGACCTGCACTCTTGTGCACAAACCCCCACACACTACACATTTAATTAAAGCATAGAACAGACTAAAATAGAATGTTAAAAACAAAATGGTCTGATTAAATTTATCCGTGTACCATTTATCCATCCATCCATCCATCCATCCATCCATCCATCCATCCATCCATCCATCCATCCTTCCATCCATCAACCCACCCATATATCTATCTACTTGTCCATCCATCCAAGGTATGATTTCTAGTTATAATTAGCAAACCACTTATATTGATGGACATGTAAGTTATATAATTTTGTAACAATAATGACACATTTCATTGGGCTCTACGCTTTCATTATCACTACTATGAAGCCTCTCTTAAGCATCTTTCCTCTTCTTTGGTCTTAAAGCACCCTTCATGGGACTACCAAAGTAATCTTCTCCCAGGCCACTCCCCTGGGACCACTTCCTTGTTCAGGAACTTTCATAATGACATAATTTCAAATATTAGGCTTCAAGGCACAGAGTCAGAACTCAGACTTTCTCCCCTGTGTTATATCACCTCCAAATGATAGATGGCCCTGTTAGAATCACAAGTAGGTGTGCTGCTTTTAATAATGAGTGAGGAGTAGGTATAGGAAACTGGCGGGAACTTTTGGTAGAACAGACAGAGATTAATATGTGGAAGAGGACATGTGTATGCATCTAGAAGCATTTTAGGGAAACAGAAATTTGTTGTTATTGCTTCAGATAGGGTCTCACTCTGAAGCCCAGGCTGGCCTGAAATTGTAGCCTCAAGCTAGCCTCTAACCCACTGCAATCCTCTTGCCTCACCTCTGAAGTGTTGGGATTACAAGTGTGGACCAACACATCCAGGTCAGCATGAGGACCAGGGTTGCAGGCACCCCAGATGTCAATCCAAGAACAATCCTGTGTTTCTGCAGGTAAGGCCCTGGGGAAGGTAAAGCCTTTAGGCTGTGCTTTCACTGAGCCGGAAGGAGATGTAATACTTGTAATTTGATGGAAAGATCTCCTGTGTTTGTTTTCTCAGTGATTCAGGGAGGAGGGCCAGAGGCCTAAGCCAAGCTGCCATAAGGGCAGATGCAGAAGCCTGGCTTCCCAGTAAATTTGTTTCCACAACTGGGGAGAGAAGACGATTAAAATAAAAACCAGAGTGAATGAGCCACAGTAGCCAGGGCGCATCTCAATCACAGCACTTGGTTCCTAAGCATTTGCTTAGACATGTGTCTCTCCCTCTGAACACTGAGCCCATTGAGGGCTACAACCGGTCTTGTTTGACTGCATCCTCAACATTAAGCCTGGAGTCTGGCACAATGCAAGGGGCTTTGAGTAGAATGCCCCTGAATGGATGGATGGACGCAGGAATGAAAGGAAGAAAGAAACGAGAGCGGAGCCTGATCAACTGCAGTCATTATACCAGACAGAGGCTTAGGGTGCAGCTACACCAATGCTATTGTTTGACAGTTGATGTGAGACCCACAGGGATAAACGGGTTTGTTGAGGCCCAGTAGTGGATTTCAAGCTAGAGCTGGGCCCAGAACCTAGGACAGCAGGATCCTTCTCCTCCTCCCCATGTGAGGAGACAGAAGACAGCTCTCAGTCACTCTTGTGTTTGTCAGCTGGGTATTGGGGATGCAAAATACATTTTCCCAAGTTTTTTTTCCCTCCACCCCACCCCCCTTTTGTAATGGTTCCCAGGCCAGGTCACAAAAGCTTAATTTACCCCAGGGCTGAGCTCAACTATAAAACCAGCGGTAGCCCAGAGGCCTCCCTGAGGCCCTGGCTAGAGTTGCAGTCCAAAGGGCAGGTGGGCAGCTGGCTTTGCAGTGGGGTGGGCAGTTCTGCCTTGAGCAGACCAGGAGAGCTGGTGGGGGTGGGGCAGGGGGCCGGGCAGCAGCTGCAGGAGGCTTCAGCAGCTTCTGAATGCCTTGGTGGTTCCTAAGTGGATTGTTTGTAAGCTGGGAACTGTCTGTGCTTAGAAAAACGGATTTCAAGAGGTACGGAGGGATCCTATTTCACTTGAAGGCCCACAGTAATGAGGGTTCTTTATTCGTAATGAAGTAGCCACTAATTGGAGGGACAGGCTTGGGAGGCCTGCTGGAATTCTGTACTCCTGGACCAGAACTGAGTAATATTATGCAGTAGCCTGGCAACCTCTTGCTTTTGCACAAAATTCATATAAAAACCTACCATGAGCGCTGGTCTGACGTCACTGTGTTTATTATTAATAATGATAATAACAGGGTGGCTTATGTGCAGCATTAGGCTGAGGATGTGAATGGAATTCTCAGTTTCCTCAATGTTTTCTCCCCAGCAAGATCAGGAACATTTGGAAAATCCTTCCCTCAGAGTGGGCTGAGAGCCTTTGCTTTTGCCCAGAGGAGACATGGCTCCAGTGTCTTAGCGCTCATCCAAGGGATGAACTTTTTCCTTCCTCCTCCTCTTCAGAGAGACAAAAATATTCCATAGACTCACAAACGCTGCAAGAGTGAACACTGGAGAAGAAATGTCAACAGAACTGGAAAAGTTACCATAGGGAACCGATTATAATAAGCAACACAGTTAGCCTTCCTGGCTTTAATGAAATATGGTCAACTGCACTGGAATGTTCTGGTGCCCCCTGGAGGATTCTGAAATCTAACAGAACTGGTTATTTAGTACCTTTCTTTGGATGCCTCTGAAAACCCTAAAGAGGCAATGTGTTTCTTCTCCCTGGTTCAAACAGACTTAACCCGGCTCAGCCACGGCAGAGGGACAAAGGAGGAACGAAACCTACCATTTAAAAGGCTTTAACCACCATACGTTTGTCGTTAGAAATAGGGGCTCTTGGATCAGAAGCAGAGCCTATTTTTGGCTTGTGAAGTTTATACATCCAACAGTGCAAAGTTCACTGTTGCATGTGTGATCTTTCAATTTCTGGACTGAGTGTTTAGTGAACAAGGAAGTTTGCTTCTGCGAGTCTTGCTTTGTCTAGTGCAGGAAAGTTAAACATTCTGGAAAGTTAAACATTTAGCTTCTAAATTTTTACTGCTCTGGGAATCCTCAGGGACATGACTCCAGTATGACGATGACTAAATAGTCGTCAGCATTGTTTATTCCACAGTCACAGGACAGCCAGCAGATGTGAGGAACCATTGTCTGACCCCACTGTGCCCATCTGCCCTCCACTCCAATCTACCCTGCGACTATTACATGGGCACACAGTAAGACTGGTACCATCTACTCTTCCATCACTGGGCCTGAGAGACATGACTGGGCTCACTAAACTTGCAAAGAATTATGTCAATGCATCATTAAAATTATATCATAATGCTTACACTATGAATGCAATATATTTTATAATACTGCCCAACACTATATTTATTAATATACTATCTTCTAGTGATTTCAGTATGAATTGTTTTGATACTTTTGTGTACTGAATGCTTATTTTATAAATTCAGTATTATAAGGGAATTATTTTCAAATTCATCTCATGAGGTAACCAAACAGACCTCAGACGTGTAGGAGGGGGTACAAGAATTCTTTGTGTTCCTGGATACCTCCCTCCCAGATTTCTAAAATGGGTACATATAATACATTTGTCATTTCCTTTTGTAAACCCAGAGAGGGAGGGGAAGGAATTCTGAATAACTTCAAAGTTGCAAAAACTGAAATATTTTCCCCTAAAATTAGGAGGAAGAGAAGTGGAAACATTTCCATGTAGTGTTAACTCTTAAGGTCCTAGGGGAGCAAGGGAAGGTAAACACAAGCTGTGCAGACGGGAAGGTGCTCCACTGGCCTTGTCCTGCAGGCGCCAGGAGCCTACATTTGAAGAACTCTAAAAGACTAAGTCAGAGAACCCTTGCAGCAGGATTCCAAATTAACATAAAAATCAGTAGATTTTCTACATAACAGTAATGGACCCAATAAGAAAGGCAGGAGAAAAACAATGGTTCTCATGATGGCTTCAAAAGTAAAGTCTAACAAAGAGGTGAAAGTCTTCTACAATGAAATGTTTAAAGTTCTCAAAGAATAAGTTGAAGAAGACAGTAGAAGATGAAAAGACTTTCCAAGCTCATGGATTGGTACAACTAATTTTGTAAAATTAGCTACATTACTAAAAGGGATCTACAGATTTAATGTAAACCCTATCAAAATTTCAATGACATTCTTTATAGGTATGAAAAATCAATTAAAAAAACATTGAAAATAAAGAAAATAATCCTGACATTCATATAGAGACACAAAACTCTATAACAGCCCAAGCCATGGTATGTAGAAAGAACAATGCCTGAATTATTGTAATACCTCATTTCAAATTATACCACAGAGCCACAGGAACAAAATTAGCATGGCACCGGCACAAGAGCAGACACATAAACTTTTACGGTTTGTAATGTAAATGCCACCCTAAGCTCGTGTATTTGAACCCTTGGTCCCTAGCTATTTGGGCAGTTGTAGAACCTTAGAGACTGTGGCCCATTTAACAGATGTGAGTGGTTGGGGGCAGGTTTTGAAGGTGATAACCACTTCTGCTCCGGGCTAAGCTCTCTGCTTCATTATCAGTTGAGACAGAGAAGTGGCAGTTTCAGGCTCTTGTGGCTCAGACCAAGCTACCCTAGATGCTTTGCATTCTCTGCCATTATGGAACATACTCATTGATGTGTGTGCAGAAACAAAACTCTTAAAGCTGCTTCTGTCCATTATGCTGTCACCGTGATGAGGGAAGTAAGGGATACAGAACACACCAAGATCGTCACCATTATGGTGACCAAGAAGTCCATAGACCTTTGCAACTGGTTCAGAATGTAGAAAAGTTTGGTGATGCAGGTTATGGAAGCTTTTGAGGATCGTGAGCAGAGCTCAGTGGGCACTCTGGTGGGGGTGTCAGAAATGCTTAGGGAAGTACAGACTAAAGACTGTGTTTCAATGAGGTTTCAAACAAAAACAGCCAATGAGTGCACCACAAATAAACCCACCTGGTTATAGCCATCTGAATGTCAGCAAACATGCTCAGACAACAATAGTGCTGGGAAAATGTGGCTACCACATACAGAAGAATAAAACTACACTCCTATCTCTAACTCTATACAAAAATAAATTGAAAATGGATCAAAGACCTTATGGCAAAACCTGAAACTCTGAAACTGCTGGAGAAAAACAGAGTCTTAGTTAGGGTGCTTACTGCTGTGAAGAGATACAGTGCCCATGACAACTCTCATAAGAAAAATATTTGAGAGGGTTGGCTTACACTTTCAGAGGTTCAGTATATTATCATCATGGTAGGGAACACGGTGGCGTGAAGGCAGACGTGGTACCGCAGCCCTGAGAGTCCTACATCTTGCAGACAACAGGAAGTCAACTGCAGTCACAGTGAGGGAAGCTTGAGCAAAAGAGACCTCAAAGCCCCGTCCACAGTGACACACGTCCTCCAACAAGGCCACACCTCCTATAGTGCCACTCCCTTTGGGGGGCATTTTTCTTCAAACCACCACAAATAGGGAACACAGGTGAGGGAAGGACTTCCTACAAGGCTCCGATAACTCAGAGAACAAAAGCAAGAACTGACAGGTGGGATTCTATGGGACTGAGAACCTTCTGCCCAGCAAAGGAAACAATGGTCCAGGGAAGAGACACCTGGAGAACAGGCAGAGTCTCTGCTCCCTATACATCTGATTGAGAATAGCCCCTAAAGGCTCATATGTTTGAATGCCTGGTCCCCAGTTGGTGGAACTATTTGGGTAGGATTAAGAGGTATGGCCTTACTGGAAGAGGTGTGTTACTGGAGGTGGGCTTTAAGGATTCAAAGTCCATGCTATTTCCAATTGGTACTCCCTCTCTTCCTCTCTGTTTGTATAATTATTTTCAAAGTGAAAATATTTTCAAAACACTTTTGCTTCTTAAAGCTGTATCAGGTGTAATGACGTAAAGAATTTAACGATGACTTAAAGAATAATGGGAACATATCAATGACACAGAAACAGCTTTGAAGAGACTTCTATTGGCTATTGCATACCTGAAACAATATTTCTCTAGGTCTTGTCTTGCTCTGGAATCTTGTCTATTCTCTCTCTCTCTCTCTCTCTCTCTCTCTCTCTCTCTCTCTCTCTCTTTCTTTCTCTCTCTCTCTCTCACACACACACTTCTTACATGCTTACCTTATACCTAGGTTCCCTGAATCCATAACTCAGGGGTGGAGTTACTGTTAAGATTTCTAGCTGACTTTAAAGTGTTTAACAGGGTTAGAACAGCTTGACTTTTTGTTTTGACTTTGTATAGGTCAGATATCAAGATCAAAAGCATTTACTATCAGTAAAGATGACTTATGAAACCAGAACCAAACTAACATTACCTCTTTTTTGTGAAGTTCATTTTTACCCATAAAATAATATAATTTGTGAAAAGAAGCTATCTCCCTTTTAAATATCCACTATCCATAAATTAATTTTAGAGTCTGACTGAAAACCTCCTTGTTGCTGCCTCTTCATCATTATTTTCTTAGAGAAAATATCTTTAACAGTCCAGAGTTTTCTGAAAGTTTTGCACAAAAATCTCAGGCAGTATTATTTACAAATCATGCATGAAAATGAGAAACAAAGACTCAGTATCATGGATTTTCATGCAGTGGAATGTTGAATAATCAACATTGGTTTTTAGATTAATTCTTTGGAACAGCAAATGCTTATGACAAATGGACACCCTTAATGTTAGGATTTGATTGTATCCTGTGCTAATTTCTCAATGCTGGACATAGTAAATATTCTCAAAGGACAAATCTGATAAAGAACTGCCATTCAATAAACACACACAGTGATCTTAAAAATCAACTATAAGAAAATGAACAATTTTATTTTAAAAGTAGGCAAACCCAGACCCTTTACCAAAAGATGACCTACGATCACAGTGAGCAAGCACACAATAAGAGGCCGGCATCAGACATCACTGGGGATGCAAACCAAAACAAGGTGCACTGCACACTGGCTGCAGTGGATAAAGTTCAAGACACTGATAACATCAAATGCTAAGCAGGACACAGAGGAATGCTTGCCACTGGTGGGAAAACAAGATGCTATGATCACTCTGGAAGACAGTTTCATAGTTTCTTACAAAACTAAAGTTTGAGGGCCTGGAGTGATGGCGTTGTGCCTAAGAGCACTGGAATAAAGCCACAGGACACAGGTTCTATTCCTACCACCCACATGGCAGCTCACAAATGTCTCTAACTCCAATTCCTGGGGATCTGAAGTCCTCTTCTGGCCTCTGAGGGCACTGCTTACATGTGGTGCACAGAAATGCACACAAACACAAAAAAATAATAAAATAAGAATAAGGTTCTTACTATATAATCTAGTAACTGTGTTCCTTGGTATTTATCCAAAAAGTTGAAAACTAAATCTACAATCAATTTTTATAGCAGTTTTACTCATAATTGCCAAAATGTGTAAGCTACCAAGATTCCCTTCAGTAGGTGAATAAACAGTGGATCCAGGTAATGGAATACTGCTCAATGCTGTGTCAGGTTCCATTACTACACAAAAATCTCTGAGATAATCAGCCTATAAAGAGAAAAGGTGTATTTTGCCTTATGGTTTTAGTATACAATCTATTGGTCCGGTTGTTTGGGGCTTATGGGGAGGCAGCATATAATGCCAGAGGTCCTGGTCAGAAAAAAAAAAGGGAAGAGAGATCTGTGGTCCCATATCCTTTTCCTTTTGCCTTTAAAAAATATTTACTCTGTGAATTTCATACGTACATACTACATAGTTCAATTATCCCAACCTCCCAGCCCCCCGCTCTGCCTTTATTCCCCCTGGACTCTTCTCCCTTCCTACCCCCAACATTATGACCTCCTTTCCTATTTTTACAGCCCATTGAGTCTAATTCATGTTGCCTATGTATATGGGTGTGGGGCCATTCACTGGAGCAAGAGTATACCAGAAGCCGTAACCCTGAAGAAAACCGAGTGGCCCTCCCCAAGCAACTGTCAACTACCAACAGCTCCTCAGCTGTGGGTGCAGCCTCTGGGTGTGGGAGGGATTTAAGGATAGTGAAACTGTGCTGTGTGCTACCAGAATGAGTATTCCTCTATATCACCATGCACGTGTCAAACCCCAGAGAACGTACCTTACTCTAAACCAAAGGCTTAGCTGGATGAAAGTGTCGTTGATGGCTCAGTGGCTGTAATGCACTGCTTTGATAGAGGATGCTGATGGAGGAAGACTGTGTATACAAGTGAGGGGGGATTCCATGGGATGTACAGAGAGGAACTCTCTTACCTAGCTCTTAATTTTGCTATGAACTTAAAACTGCTTGAAAAAAGTGCTCTTATTAGTATTAAATGTACATGATATATTTATATATATAAAGCAATTGAAAGGATATAAATCTACAGAAATGATGAAAAACATGATATAGAAAAGGATACTATATATTTCAAGTTCATAAAAAAGTATGTCTACCATTTTCTGACTGCATTTAAGACAAAATAAAAATAGAAAACTAAAGCAATGGTGTATTCCTATTAAGGATGAAGACTTGAAGCCATCCGTTTAGTGTTAATCACTGAAAATCACAAAAATAGAGGCAAAACAAGAGCAAAAAGAATGGGAAAGGAAACTATATTTACCAAAAAAGGGGAAGCTTAAAAACATATAACTTAGAGAAGCAAGAAGCCAAACAGGGAAAAAATAAAAACACTAACAAAAACAAACACAAACTATCTGACTAATCCAGAATTATTTTTGAGTTTGAAGAGTTAACGGTACCTCAGGACTGGAGGTGACAGTGTTATTAATAAGAGGAAGACTAGATGAAGGTCTGTTTAGGTGAACTCCCAGGTTCTTCCAGTAACCTCAAGCTGCAGGGCTGCTTTTGGGGACAGTGTAGAACAGGGAGTACTATAGTTCAAATGGATTTTCCAAAGTGCATCATGTGTTGGAAACTTAATTCCAAAATAAAGGTATCAAGGAATGGAACACTTAAGAACCTTCCTGAATAATGTGGACTTAGCCCTGTGTGTAGATGACTGTTCTGAGTGACAACGATGGCTCTGAGTGTTAAAGCCAAGTGATTGGCACTTAAGATTGAAAAGCTGGAAGGCTGTCCACGCAGAAGATTGTAGCAAACAATTCTAAGCAGGCCTTTTATTATACCGGCTTTGTAATAAATCATTTTTATATTTTACTGAAATCTATTATTTTCAGTTGTGCAAAATGAAGGCATGATAGACCACATTAGTAGCTAAACAGAAATATGTTAAACCATGCTCTCTGTGGAGTGTTGGGAAGGAATGAACTCAAGGCAGCAAAGGCATTTCCACCACTGTCTGACTTCTTGAGTAAGCCTAGGGTGTAGTCCCTTTCCTGACCAGAAATGAGAAGCTGGCTCTTGGCAGTGTGCTACCTCTTCAGTTTGTTTTTTTGTTTGTCTTAGCAGAATAGACATTTACGGAGGTTTCTGACTCACTCAGTGTAGTCTCCCAAATGGAGGCGTCACTTTGCCTTGTTCTTCTGAAAAATCCCTCAGTTAATTCACTACATGTTCCTGGACATTTTATAGAAATGTCCTTCTGTAGAGAACAACAGCTCCTGCCACAACACAGCAGTGCTTCATCTTAGACAATAAACTCACAACAGTTTTTGTCCCACTCAACCAGGCTCTGTCTTAAACATCCTAAATCAGTTTAAGTGCAACTTGCTGCACTGCTGTACTTTCTAGGGCTTTCCTTTTCAAGTGCTGCACTGCTTACATTAATAAAGCTACTAATTGTGAGTTAATTCACCAATATTCTTGTGTCACATTTTATACTGCTATGATTATTTTGGTGCTTACTGAGCTGTACTTGTGAATCATATATAGGGCACAAAACAAGTGCAGCAATGAAAACATAAACCGCACATCAAAAGGCGGAGCACACACGCGTGGGCTCAGATTGGCCCTTGATAGAAAGGAGTGTCTGCTAACACACACAGGCTATTGACTGGTGACAAGCTCTATTGCTTAAAGCAGTTTGATATTTCTGCAAAATAAAATATGAGGCTGGAAGTGGTGTGTGAGGTACATGTCTGGAGATGTGGACAAGGCAAAACCACAGCAGCTTGAACTTGATCTTGTGGCTTCAGCAGGTACTTTGTAGAGACGTGTTGTGGTTGGACTTGGGTTTCATTTTGATCACGGTGGGCTGTATAGGAGGCAGACTTAAAGGAGGAAACTCAGTGTAGAGACTTGAGGTCCAGGCAAGTCATAAGGCCTGCACAGACACTTACAGAAAACACTGATCTGCAAATCTGGTGGGTTCTGAGATGAAGAAGGTATGAGAAAGGAAGGAACTATGGTGTTTCTTAGGGTGGAGCTTCAGCTGCTCTGGGTCTAAATGGCACTCACCCTCAGGCTGCTATTCTTAGCTGTGGTCAGCTGTCCCTCACACTTTACAATAGTGACTCCACCAGAGAAGCTTGCTTTCAGCTGTCTTATGAGGGCCCCATTACATACTCTCATAGTGCACCATGGTGACACAGGTTACCTCATATTCTCTTATGAATCTTTTATCACATGTCTATAACCCTATTAGGTCCATGGGGGAAGAGATCATATCGATTTTGTTCAGTACTGTGTCCTGAGGTTGAGCACATAGCAGGGTCTCAAAACATTGGCTGAGTGAATGAACAGCGAGCCGAAGCAATGCTCTCTCCAGACATTATTATAAGCAATCCAAAATTATTTGTAAAGAGCCTTGTTGAGAAAGTCAAAATAGTATCAGGTGATAAGATGTGAGAATCTGGAGGAAAGCTGGAGGAATGCTTCACTTTGCATTAATCTATGATTTGGTCACTTTTATGGCTAAGTGTATTGAATAGGGTACTCCTCAACATTAGTGACCCTATCCTTGCCTAACACCATCGCATGCTCATTAGGAGAAAGAATTCATGAAATTGCTTCCAAAGCATTGAAGGCTGAGCACAGAGGAATCCCAAGGATTGTTTGAAACAATGGAGATGAAAGAATTGGACCAAATGCCATGGAACACAGAAGTATAAATCTGTGAGAACTGCTAGTAGAGTGTCCTGTGGAAGGATAGGGCTGGGTAGTTCCTGGCTCCCAACTGAGGTTGTAATCCTACAGCCAGGTTTGAAGACTGGATGAAATCCCAGCTGATTCTTTATTGCTGACATGAGCATGGTCATGACAGAAATACTGCGCCTCATACTCATGAGAATGGCAAGGCTTTTCCCTAGTCAAAACACAGATATTGAGGAATGGTTGACTTTTAGCTAAAAACAGTACCGGCAAGAATTACCAAGCACAGCTCCCTTCATTCTGGATGACTGTGTGGTGACGCTCCCATCCAGACAGCTGCCCTACAGGGACACTCCACCCTGCACAGAGATGAGTGAGCCTACTTCCTCCTTCACGCCATGTATAACAAATGCACTGAGTATCTGAGCGCACAGCCCACCAGATTCCATCTTCATTTAGTTACTTGTGTCTGTCTTTCTTAATCGCTCTTTGCTATCAGTCAGGTTTCCAGAGCACAGCTGTGCAGGCCTTAGTAGATAGGTGAGAAGAATGCTAGATGCAGCTAAACTATTGGTTCTGAACAAACAAACATGTCTGTGTGTCTGTATGAGCACGTATACATGTTCTTCATCGCCAACTCTCTCTCTCTCTCTCTCTCTCTCTCACACACACACACACACACACATACACAAAGACATATCAACCCTTCCTCTAAGCTTGGCAATACTGCCAGCTTTTCCATTTAAGCTATGAACATAACACTTGCTTTTCCTTGTTATCCTCTCTAAAGATCAGCGGAGCCTTACAGTTCAGGCTCTTTCCCTACCATTTCCCAACCTTGCTGATAGGAGAAGTGGCACAACAGCCTCTGAGTATTCACAAGTTGACAGGGACCCAAATCTGGAGTCAGCCGGTGGATCTGGAGCTATCCCAAGTACCCTCACCCTTCCCACTTGAGCATGAACCGGCCAAACTCTGGGGTCTCTGCCTTTTGTCTACCACATTTCTCATGGTATTCAGGATTGCAGTCCAAAGAATAGAAAATGAAAGACTCTTATCTGAGAATTTTAATTTTAATGGAAATATGCTTAGATTGGTGCCCAACACGACGGACTAAATCCACTTAAAAACCTGAGAGGGCTTAAAAAGGAGAGAGAGAAAGAGAAAGAGAGAGAGAGAGAGAAACACAGCTTTTTGCTGTTTGCTGGGGCGTGCTGCAGAGAGATTTCCTGACTCTGCAATAGCAGCAGGAAAAAAGCCGCGCCATCTTAAAACAAGGCTTCCTGGGCCCTGCCGCCGGTGCAAACTCTGGCTATGGAGCATTCCTGGGCTCGGATGGTTATGTGTCCACTCCGGGTTGGGAGTAAAGTAGCTGAGACAATGCCTGTGGCTCAGCTCTTCCTGCCTGGGTAGGCAGTGGGATGGCAACATGGACTCACTGTGTGACTGGAACTATGTGCGGCTCAGGGGCTCCTCCATGCTGAACTGTGCTGATCTCAGGCAGGAACTATCGTAATTATGATAATAACAGTGCACTTAAGGTTTAGACTGGGCAGGAAACAGGCAGTACCTTATTACCACTACATGGCACAACTTAAGTTTTTAAGAACTGCTTAGCATTTTAAGAAGTGCTCCTGGATAGTAAAGAGTTCAGATTCACAATAGGATAGATTCAGACATGAAAGACCAAAGATGGATGCCCCAACGGTACAGAAAAACTTTGGGTGACTGTCCAGGCAGTGAGATGTCTCTGGCATTTCTAGAGTTTTGGAAGCTTACTTCTCATTTATTTAGGTAGTATTATATCCTGGAGTCTTTGATGGAGTTGAAGAATGAATAGTTATTATAGTTTTCCATTGTTATGATAAAAGATAAAATAGATATAAATATTTTAACTGTAATTCTTGCTTGATAACTGTTTTGTTATATGTAATTTTACTATGTTAAAATGAAAGCCTTTCTTTTTTGTTTAAACAGAAAAAGGTGAAATGGTGTAGGAGGTCCTTCTGTATTTCTGTTGCTTTCATGGGTTAAATAAAGAGACTGCCTTGGCCTTTTGGTTTGGCAACCCTTAGGTAGGCACAGTAGACAGAACAGAATGCTGGGAAGAAGGTAGTGTGGCAGATGCCATGAATCTCTGGCCTGAGATGGATGTAGGTTAGAATCTTCCCGGTAAGCCACGCCCCCATGGTGATATACAGATTACTAGATATGGGTTAAAGCAAGATGTGAGAGTTAGCCAAGAAGAGGCTAGATATAATGGGCCAGGCAGTATTTCAATGAATACAATTTCCGTGTAATTATTTCGGGTATAAGCTAGCCGGGCACCGGGAATGCGGTGGGAGCTGGGTGGCCGGGACCAAAAGCAGGCTCTCCCCTTACTACAGCTTAGTTTATAATAAAGTACCAAAATTTCCCCATTTTCAATGGAACTATATATGTCTTCTCACATTCACTAAGAATTCTCTCTCTCCTCTCTTTTCTCCCTCTTCTCACCCCTTTCTTCATTCTCTTCCCTCTTCCACCTCAGTTTTATGTCTTATTTTCCAAATAAAACCAGATAGCTGAAGAGCGCACTGTCTTAATTTCTGCTCTATTATTTTATCTGACAGCGTCCAACATAAGAGGTTGACTTAAGAGATGATCATGTAAGCCACCAGAAAAAGGTCAAGGAATAAAGTAAGCCTTGAGTTGCTGAAGACATAGTCAATTTATCCTTGACGTGACTATTCTCTGCAGAAATATAACTGCTCCAGAATCAAATTAAAATGGTCCAAGTCACAAAGTTTGCCAAGAGAAGGGGAACATGCATGTCCTCCATGCTATGATGAGTCTTAAAACATCTCCTTGGGAAACCCTGGTCCTTTTTTACATCAACGATGCCCTCACTACTTGCACCACTTCTTCAGTTACTGCTCAGCAATGGGTCATTATGACCCCCTGGGAACCTCTTCTAGGAGACAAAGGGGGACCCAATTCTCACCACTATTTCAAGGAAAAACTCTACCTTGAGTAGAAATAGCAGAAGATGTGCTAAGAACAGATCAGGCCTTGCTGACCTGGCTCTCTAGATGATGACAATCAGGAACATGCTTTTAAAGATAAGCATTGTCTGAAAGATAAGAATCTCTTAACTCTTGTACAAATAGGCAATGTAAAAATGCTTGACAGAATGAATGAAAAAGGAACACATTTAGGACTGAAACGGAGAATGAAAAAAAAAAAAGCAACAGAGTGGAGTCACAAGGCACAGTCCATTTAGTTCAAATTTCTCGCAGAGTGTACTGGACCCTGGCCTTGGAGCGAACATGCACATTTCATTACTAAGTGTGCTTCTGATGAGGTGGATACCTTTGGGTTAATCAGTGACCTTCTAGACCTTTTAGTAGACATGAAATTACTACATGGACAGAGATATAGCCCCATTGGGAGAGGACACTGGACCAGGCATGGGTGCCTACATGTAAAACTTTCAAATGAAGTTCTACTTAAAAACCTATAGATGTGACAGAATGACAGGATTCTCCTAGCTGCCCTAGACTCTTTCCACATTGGTGGTTCATTTCAAGATTGCTATGGCTAAACAGTGCTGCAACCTATCTGATGACAGCATCCAGCAGTTCCAGTTGTACTTGGAGAGTGTGGGCAGCATGGCAGGAAAGGCTGTCAAGGCCACAGAGTAGTAGGTTTGGGGGAGGACTCACAGACATATAGATTCTTCAGAGGAGACACAGTACAGCAGCATTACTATTAAATGTATGAAGATTAGTATGTGTGAGAAAGGAGATGGGATTAGGGAGGGAAAAAAGAAGGGGAGAGTAAGAGAAAAGAAAGAATGGGGAATGGATATGGAAAGGTGAAAGAGGCGAGAAGAGAAAAAAATGCCTGCTAGGAGTCTTCTATTCAATCCTTAGTGATTATAACCAAAATTGGTTGAGTATACCAAGAAATAGGAGGAAGGAGTCAATGTCAGGGTATTTTAAGGGAAAGCAAGGTAGAAGAGGACAGCTGACTGGGTAAAGATGAAGGTGAGGGATGCAACAAGCTCAGGTTTTGCACTTGAACTGGTGGCCAGGTGAGCCATCCATAAAACCACTTAAGTTGCAAACAACAACAATAAAAAGAAAAAGTTGTCTAAATTTGCCCAGAATTGAGACTAGAGTGGAGTTTTCTGGAATGCAGATGAGGAGACTTTGATGAGTCCTAGAAGTCCTCAGGTGCCTTGAGTGAGAATCCGCAAATGGGGGAAATTTCAGGGTCAACACTGAAAGTGTGTTCTGAGAGTTGGTTGGGTGGTTCATAGCCTATGAGGGTGAAGATCAGAGAGTTGATTGAGTGGTTCATAGCCTATGAGGGTGAAGATCAGAGAATTGATTGGCTAATTCATACATAGCCTATGAGGGTGAAGATCAGAAAGCTGATTGGGTGGTTCATAGGCTATGAAGGTAAAGATCAGAGAGTTGATTGGGTGGTTCACAGCCTATGAGGGTGAGATCAGAGAGTTGAATGGATAATTCATAGCCTATGAGGGTGAAGATCATAGAGTTGATTGGGTGGTTCATAGCCTATGAAGATAAAGATCAGAGTGTTGATTGGGTGGTTCATAACCTATGAGGGTGAGATCAGAGGCCCTGATGATGATTCACCAAGAAGCTTTTGAGGAATTTCTGCCTAGTTAGTTTGAGAAAGAGGGGAGGAGAAAGGAAATTCAGCCATTCCAGCTGAACAGTGTGATATTGAGGACTATTTCTCTCTTCCCCAGCTGGGGACTTTAAGTGCACCTCGCTGCACTGGAAGTGGCTGTGTATGTATCTGGATGGCACATGCCTGTCTGGAGCATCCTCCCAGGGAAGGTCTCCATGCAAAGTAACGAAATGCCAAGGGCAAAGGTAAAAAGATGACTGTCTGCATGGCAACACTGCTCACCCTGTGGTGCTCAGTTCCCTGGTAGTAAGAGCATAGAGTGAGAGACAATTTCTTCATATCTGACAGTCCTGAACAGGACTTCCTCTGTAATGGCCCAGTCTCCCTGTCCTCTCTCCTTGACAAGTCTCCTCACTCTACCCTCTGCCATTCAGAAGAGAGGATGAAGAACTGTCTTTTCTTCTTGACTTAAATGTTTTAACAGGAGGGACCCAAAGATATCCTGCTATAGTGTTAAGATATGTCTTAATGAAAAGAGTAAAATAGGGGCCTGAATATTATTTAGTTCACAGGATAACTAGAAAAAATAAAAAAAATGCAAAATTTCTTCACCCAGAATCTGGTCCATGGTAAGCACCCGGAAATGCTAGCACCCACCGCCCTTGCAATGATCAATGCTCATGCTTTGTGCTGAGCACATCCTTGGCATAGAACTGCTGCTCAAAAACAAACAAGTCAGGCCTGGTTACACAGGCCCATGTCCCAGGTAGTCAGGAAGCTTATATGGGACAATTACAAGTTCAAGGCCAGCTTGGAAACTTAGTCATTGGCTGTATCTAATGGTGGTGGTGATGATTAATAACGAGAGAAAGGAAATGGAAAAGTCTATTAGCTTTTTTCTAGGATTGTGGGCATCAGGGAATTGGGCAAGGAAACATAGTACCCAACTTTGTGATATATCAGAAAAGCTCTGAGGGAAAACTGAAGGCCAAAAGTGAGTCTACCAAACACCTGCTTGGGAATTCACGAGGCTGTACTGAGGTCTGCTTCTGCTCAAAAAGAATCAGCTACATTGAAGTCAAACAGTGCAGTGGGTAAGGAAAAATAAAGCCCAGCTCCCTAATATTTCCTTGAAGTTTGGAGAATAAAAAGAAGTAGTAAATCCAAAGGATCTCAGATGTCCTGTGGAGAAAAGAGGGGAGGCCAAGAGTGTATTCACCTGGAAGTCACCCTGGTCTGGTGGCCAAACTGAAACCCATGTGAATTGTTGCCAAGGTGATTCATCAAGGAAGATGGCTGACGTGTCTAGAACACTGCTGGTGTTTACTTTAGCCATGGGCTTCAGGGAATACCATACTGGTGTGGAGTAGTCATGCTCCATACCACAAGAGAAGCAAGGAGTTTGCAGAGGCAGAGTGGCCTCAAGGACACCTGCATACTTCCAGGACAGGGTGACACCACTGCCCTTCCAGGAGGAGAACATAATAGATTTCTGGAAGAACAACTCCAAAGGAATCATTTAAACAACACTAATACAAAGACAAACTTTGAATGGATTTAACATTTAAACTGAAACAAGATAGGCTTTTTAGCCTGAGTGAATCAACAAGTCTAGAAAGATCTACCATGCTTATAAACAACCTGCTTTAGTTCCAGAAAATAAGATGTGTGTGACCATATGATGCTAGTACATTTAGAGCCATTCCTTCTTCCTGGCCCTCCCACATTTGAACAGTGTCACACCGAGAAAGTTAAACCCCATAAGCTTCGAAACCTCTGTGAAGAGGAAACTGTACCCCTGCCTTGGAACATGTTAGTAAACTGTTCATACAAAATGCTTAGCAGTGTAGTTGGCTTGCAATAAGCTTTTAATGATGTTTTTGCTAATTTTGTTAACATTTCTACTATTACATTCAATGACAAAGTTTCTTTTACCCAGTTTAAGAATGGTTGAGTAAAAATAGTTCCAGGACAGCCAGAGATACACATAGAAACCTTGTCTCAAAAAATGGTTGAATATTTTTGAAAAATTATAAGGAACTATATTCCTGACTGTCTTCATTTATAATAGTCATGTAGGCATACAAATGTCATGCTGGAAATAAATGAGACTTTCTTCTTTCTTCTTTCTTCTTTTTTTCCTCCTCCTCTTCTTCTTTTGTTTTTAGAGACAGGGTTTCCTTTATATAGACCTGGCTGCCCTGGAACTCAAACTGTAGACCAGGCTAGCCTTGAACTCACAGAGTTATGCCTGTCTCTGCCTCCCAATTGCTAGGATTAAAGTTGTGGTCCACTACTGCCAAGCATAAATGAGAATTTCTGATTTTAGATCATCTCATACTCTTTCTTAGATTAGTAAACATTTTGTTCCTAAAATTGGTACAAAAATCACCTCAAAGCTAGGATAACATTTCTTATAAATCATGCTGGATGCAGACAGACATATCTGCCAGACTTGGTGGTAAAACCTGCTGTGTCTCAGTGGATCTTATCCTATGAGAACTAGCCAACTTTGGCCAACAAACCTCATTGATGGAGAAGAAAGCAGAGAAAAAGTGCATGCCACAACCCGGCAGGCACTTCCAACATGCATATCAGGACACTGCCATGCCATGCTGCTCTTGGGCAATGCCCAGTGATGACTGTGGGTTCCTGGAGTTGTCTGCTTCTGAGGATTCTAGATGTTAACTGATCCAAGCTTTTGCAGTTCTCTCAGCCAATGTGGCAAACACTGGTTGGGGGGAGGATAGTTAAGAGAAGAAAGATTCATTTAACATGGTTAATACTATTAACATGTAATATTTGAGTGTGTGTGGTATACAATTCTTCAGACTCTTGGGCTAATGTAATGGTTAACAATAAACAGACCACTAGTGACATACTTCTATATCTAAGAAGTCAAGTCATTTAGTTGATTCCCCCTCCTACTTTGGTATAAGTCATGTTTACTTAACAAAAAGAAGTCAGATACTTGTCTTATTAAATGGTTGTCTTGTAAGTGGACAATTACATTTTGTTGGATCAGACATTAGCTGTTTCATAATGTTTCCCTGGGAAAGTTTTTTTCAAAGTGGTGTCGATGGAGCAAAACAAAGGAATTTTTCTCTGGACCTTCTTAAAAATCGGATCTCTGGGTTCCACCCCAAGCCTCTTGAGTCAGAATCCTTAAGTGAGACTCAGGATTCTCCATTTCCAATCTGCTTCTCAGGGGACTGTTAAACTCAGCCAGCCAGAGATGCTTTAGCAAAGGGTCAGCTGAGTAGTGAGCAGCCACAGACAACTGTTCTTTATGTGGCTGTTTGCTGTGGGGCCTGTGACTTCAATAGTAAAAACTTTTCATTAGAGGTTTGATCTTGGGTCCTTCATACCCAGTGTGCACGAGATCTGAGGCTGAGTAGCCTTGGTGACGCCCACTTTCCCATCTAGCAGTCTCTGACCTCTTTCCAGGTTTGGGGCATCAAATGTAAAGCTACTTTTATAGGATCCAGACACTGACTCTAAGGAATCCATGCTCTAAAACAAGCCATTTCACCTCAAATGTGCAGTCACAAGACAAGGTGGAAGAGAAATGCTAAATGCTCAATATAGACATGTAGCTAGATGTTCAGAATATTGAGTGACTGATAAATGCCTTCATGAGAAAAAAAATCCCAAAGACTCCTTAAGGGTGCTGGTAAAATCAGCACTTGGGGTCACAGCACTGAGTTCAGGGAACAGAGAACTCACTGGAAGAAGGCATGAATACTACTCTAATACAAAGCAGGGTGTCCTTCCCCTCAGGAGCATCATCCTTCACAGCAACTAATACTGCACACACAGACCTACTCTTTGGATCATGAAGAAATCTGGGGAGAAGGGATGGGAGGAATAGTAGTTTTGGAGCGGAACACCTGGTCTGGAAATCTAGTGTGGCTGTGTGGCCGTGGACAAGTCAGCCCACTGTGGCCCAATGCTCTTGCCTCTGAAACAGAAAAACCACATCCTTGCTGACTTTCTATGCAGCCTCGATGAAGTAATGAATATGAAACAGTATGCTAAATTCAAGAGTATTTTACAAATATTTAGCTAGAAATATTCTGTATTATGTACATATTTAAATGGATGCTACATCTCTCTATAAGGCAGAATGCTAAGAAAAACCCTAGGCTGGGAAAAAATTCAAATATGTTAATTATCTTACATAAATCTATCATATTATTCCTTGTGGAGTTTAAATATCTGCTGTGCTTTTGTGCTACTAAAAAGATGCATCTTTAGATTAAAAAATGAACAACCTATGTTTAACATTCTAACAAGTTATTCTTATTTTCTAGATTGAAGGAGGGGAAAAGGCCCATCAAATCTTTATTTTTATTTTCAAAACACTTGCCTCACAATTTTCTCAATGCTTTACTTACATGATTTCCTAGTTGAAATTAAAGAACAAGGACAAAGAGGAAGGGACAAAGGAGCAGCATATAAGGAATCCAAGATATTGAACCTAAAA